>JAWQEG010003242.1:0-60038 GCA_033782935.1 Petrolisthes cinctipes | reverse complement strand
TATATATATATATATATATATATATATATATATATATATATATATATATATATATATATATATATATATATATATATATATATATATATATATATATATATATATATATATATATATATATATATATATATATATATATATATATATATATATATATATATATATATATATATATATATATATATATATATATATATATATATATATATATATATATATATATATATATATATATATATATATATATATATATATATATATATATATATATATATATATATATATATATATATATATATATATATATATATATATATATATATATATATATATATATATATATATATATATATATATATATATATATATATATATATATATATATATATATATATATATATATATATATATATATATATATATATATATATATATATATATATATATATATATATATATATATATATATATATATATATATATATATATATATATATATATATATATATATATATATATATATATATATATATATATATATATATATATATATATATATATATATATATATATATATATATATATATATATATATATATATATATATATATATATATATATATATATATATATATATATATATATATATATATATATATATATATATATATATATATATATATATATATATATATATATATATATATATATATATATATATATATATATATATATATATATATATATATATATATATATATATATATATATATATATATATATATATATATATATATATATATATATATATATATATATATATATATATATATATATATATATATATATATATATATATATATATATATATATATATATATATATATATATATATATATATATATATATATATATATATATATATATATATATATATATATATATATATATATATATATATATATATATATATATATATATATATATATATATATATATATATATATATATATATATATATATATATATATATATATATATATATATATATATATATATATATATTAAACTCAGTAAGCATTAGTTTGGGCCTGATTTATATATATATATATATATATATATATATATATATATATATATATATATATATATATATATATATATATATATATATATATATATATATATATATATATATATATATATATATATATATATATATATATATATATATATATATATATATATATATATATATATATATATATATATATATATATATATATATATATATATATATATATATATATATATATATATATATATATATATATATATATATATATATATATATATATATATATATATATATATATATATATATATATATATATATATATATATATATATATATATATATATATATATATATATATATATATATATATATATATATATATATATATATATATATATATATATATATATATATATATATATATATATATATATATATATATATATATATATATATATATATATATATATATATATATATATATATATATATATATATATATATATATATATATATATATATATATATATATATATATATATATATATATATATATATATATATATATATATATATATAAAAAACATTCACCTTTACAGGTACAGGTCAACAATCTCTTGTCTGGAATCCCCCAAACCGAACAGCTCCGAAAATCGAAGGTATTTTTATGGAGTGTAAAGTGTCATGCGTCTGTTTCTCTGTCATCCTAATACAGTAGTCATACTTGATTCTGCTATGCACTGATATATTTTTGCTGTTTTATGATATTGTGACTGAATTGAATTTTGTGACTCATAGAGCATGAAACATCACTTATGTTCTGATCAGGTTTGTTTTGCAACAAACCATGTTCCAGCTCACCTGCACATCAGGAATTGTTTGCACCAAGCCTAACCCACATTATCTCCATGTCATGTAGCCGCTTCTCAGTCATCAGACATGGCTTTGCTTCTCGCAGACATGTTTTTGTTTTTCTGTATTTTTGTGATTTTGTGACTCCTTCCACACAGTTTTCCTGCATTGCTTTACAAGTTAGATGTGCTCATGGATATTTTTTATTGTGATTATTTTTTCTTAGAAAACTGAAAACGTCAAAAAGAGCTGTACGGTATATTCCCCTATGGATAACAAGGAAAAGCAGAAAAGGAAGTGTCTGTTATTATCAATGCAGTAGCGCAGAAAGCAAAGTTGTTGCAGAAGTTAAATCATGTTGTATGTGTTAGGCATCTTACAGAAGATTATGGTGTGGGAATTACCACTGTATATGACTTCCCAAAAATTCCAAATTCCAAAAGGTGCCTGGTCTCCAGGGTTTGGGATAAGAGATTGTCGACCTTTACTAACTTAAATCATAAGATAGGTAAAAATGTACAGCTTGTATCACCTTTTCAGTATATTTTCCTCAGTTTGTGGATGTTTTCAACACAATGCACGGTTGCATAACTGGTACATTTTCATATTGTGTCAGGTATATGTACAGTACTGTACCAAATAATCTAATTTCTAAAAGAAAATAATAAATATGGTACACTTATTTTTGCACGAAACATTGCATTAACTTAATATAAATTATGGATTTAAACTTCCCATCATCTACGCCAAAATTATACATACAAAACCACCATATTGCAAAGATAAAAACAGCCTGCATTAATTGTACACTTGATTTTGTAGTTGGCCCAAATTACAAACCTTACAATTCCTTTCACACAGACCTCTTGAAGTGAAAAATTTTATTCCTTAGCTATTCATGATGTACAACTGATATACATCACACAGTTATCAGTTATATATTAAGGCATGATACAATGTACAGTTGCCCAAGAAAAGACTGCAACCAAATTTGCTGGTGTGTGGCAATATCTGGCAGCTGCTCCAAAGTAAACACTCATATCAATGGATCACTAAGAACCTATAACCTTTGTATGGATGGATGTTGTTGGCTTCAGCTAATTACATTCATCTTTACAACAGTTATAGGTTCTGAATGATCCATTGATAAAATATGAGTGTTTACTTTGGAGCAGCTGCCAGATATTGCCACACACCAGCAAATTTGGTTGCAGTCTTTTCCTGGGCAACTGTACATGTATTACAATTTTCCAGAATACTTTACTTTTTTAAAGTTATTGATATACAGAAAGTCAAAGTCTCACTCAATTGTTAACATAAGTAAACCTGACATAATTTTGACATGAGTAATGTTGGTTTACACACAAACCACACACAGAATTTACACTAGAAATAATTTTCATGATTTGACACTCACATCAGTTACTGATGTGGTAATGCTAAATCAACCTGATGTAGCCATTTTGCAGTCAAATTGTTGGAATAAAGAAACACAACTGGAACTAAGAAATAACACAACTGTAACTTAAGAAAGAACACAATTCATGCTAATGCTAACTGCTGACATAAGTCCTGTAAATTCTACAGGCAATGAATTAAAACTTGATTACCTGTGAGAGAATCCAAGAGGTGAGAGTCTTTTACTCCTCCTCTGAGTCCCCATCACTGGAGTAGCCTTGATTGGTGATAGGGCGGTGGTACGGAGCACATTCCATCTGTCTGTAATATTATTGAATTTTTTACAATAACATATCCTTTCCCAAGATACATGTACTGTATATGTTAGTTAGTTATATAACTGACGTCATTATTTCAGTTTATATTTAGAGCCACACATAAAGTGAGCACTGGAGTCATATCTTGGAAGGAGGGAGTTGGGGGCAAGGAGTGAAATAGCTCCTCTGATGAGGTAATAACTATCCGGCATAAACCCTAGGTACATGCAGCAAACAAGTAAATACTCTCCTCCAATAGTTACCATATTCCCTTACAGGGTTTCACAGTTGGGGGGCTGTAAATTTACTGATAAATTGAATTAACAGTTTTGGCCCAACTTGGCTCTCTTTAGGTACAGTAGTGAGCTTCGTTATATCGAGGGATTACTGTACATGAATGGTTCCTAAGATGTCTATACACCAAGCAATCTACCAAGCAAAAGTACAGGTATGATGGATGATGTGAATTATCCAACCCTGAAATAATGAGAGTCTTGAGATCTTCCCAGAGAAAAAAAATTCTTCTAGTAAATAATTAAGGTAGTAACCATGTTGGGAGGATTCATAGGCTGCAAAGAGACATTATAGTTGGTAACTGTACAAGTTTAAAATATGGTATGACAACCCATAAACATAATCAGAGAGTAATATCTTTAACTCCCTGGTGTCAACCAAATTTCTAACATTAATTATCTGATATAGATAATACTAATTATGGATGAGAGTGCATCATCTGTAATGACATGAAAGTCTATGTTCATGGCCTCCCACATTTTAACTTCATTCTTAATACTGGACAGTATTAAACTAGCCAATTAGGCCTGATAAAGAGACCAGTCAACTGGTCGCTATATAATTTTAAAAGTTCTATAACACCAAGACAACAATTCTACAGTGGCAGTAAGTTCTGATTAAAGAAGGAACACTCACGCCAGCCTCCTGTAATGGTTAAGCCATTCTTCAGTCATTTGGGCAACAGCAAGTGGTTTCTTGGTGAGGTGTTGTTGTGCCACTAAGACCCCACCCTCACTCACACACACTTCCAGCCACTGTCGGAGTAGAGTCTCTTCACAACCAACCTGCCAGAGATGAAAAGGCTTGTATGAGCCTACTGTACTGTACAATATAATAACTATTTTAATTTCACATTGACCTGTGCCAAAACTACTTGTTATAATATCACCTACTGTACAGTATACAACAGTGGCAGTTTTTGCCTTAAACAATGATGAGTATTTATACTAATTACTATTTTGACCCTCATGGGTTGTCTGAGGATTACATACATGTGGCTTCTCCCATTTTCTTATTGCTTTGTGATTTTTTCTATCATATACAGGGTAGGAGAGATATCTACATCTCTACATATTCCATTTTAATTTTTTTATATACTATACCATACTTAAGAGCTCACATCAGCATCCTTGTTGAGAAAAGCAAGATGAGATTGTAATAGTGGAATAATTGTCATCCACTACTACATTTTACAATTAAGTGTTGGAAAAATGAGAAGTGTTAAACCAACGCTGACCATGAATAAATAAAAGAACTTACTAACCTCTGCCTGTGTAAGGAAGTGGACAGGTAAGAGTTTTGCATCATGAGTCATCAGAGGCAAAAACACCACTTGTGACTCTCCAGCGTCAAGAATTGCACCTGAAATCAAAACCATATTATAACAAAAAATCAAATGACCAGTCACT
Organism: Petrolisthes cinctipes; assembly: GCA_033782935.1. NCBI lineage: Eukaryota > Metazoa > Arthropoda > Malacostraca > Decapoda > Porcellanidae > Petrolisthes > Petrolisthes cinctipes. The sequence continues at coordinate 54,690 of JAWQEG010003242.1, read as the reverse complement.
TAAACACAAAACTGGATGAATATTCACTTCCAGGAGATGTGGATCAATGTTCAGCTGTGATCATAATTTCATCCACCCTAGTCATTCCCTCTGCTTCTGGTCATCGTGATTCTACCTGGCAGCCCACATTGGAAAAGGTCAGGAGGGACTGGGAGAGCTGGAGAAAAGGCACAGGATATGAGAAGGAGGGAGAGAGGAAGGAGGTTCGTGATGGTTGCACAGCCTACAGGATTGACTTGGTCTGCATTGCAGTATAGCACTAATACCTATGCCGGGAGGTTATGTGATTGTTTTAATTTTCTTAATATGCATCATTGTTCAAGAAGTGGCATCCCCTTCACCCAACATTTTTGTAATAGTGCAGTCAGCCTTGTACCCCTACGATACTGGGGGGGTGAGTGGGGGGGGGAACCCGCTCTCTAACAATGACCCCACCAATGGCTCAAATAACCTTGGAGCTGAACCCCTTGCCTGTCATTTGTCCTGCACTGGCCTAAGAGCCTTCCCACCCCTTGAAAAAAGGGAAATGGGGTATTGATGATGAATAACATGGAATAGACACTAACAACAATACCTTACAGTAGGTTTGCAAGAATAAAGTAGACATTTTTCAAAAGGAAATTTTCCCCCGAAATGAATAAAGGAGCTTATTTACAGTGTGTCAGTTGCCATCAATACTCTAATTGATTACTAAAAAAACCACACAATTTCATGTGAATCGGAGCCAGTTACCTCATCTTGGAACTGATAATGATATCAGAACATCTGACACAAGGGAGCTCCTTGGGGGGGAAAAACTTGCTCAATAAGCAATGCATAATTTTCACGTACTCAAACTTTCAGACTTCATTGCATAACATACACAACCAGTCTGGTGAGAGAAACTATGGATTTTTCATGGTGCTAGGCCAAAGTGTCTACTGTAATCATATATTTATACTTTAGCATATGTCATCCTGCTGTTTCCCTCCTCAATGTGGGCTGCTGGATAGAACCACAATGCCCAGAATCGGTAGGAAATAGAAGAGAGTGGATGAAAATAATTATGACCATGGCAGTATATCTGCACCTCTCATAAATACTAATGTAAGAACAATAAATTATTTGGTGATTGGTATAGTGAAAGAAAATACTGAAAAGTACACTGCCTACAATGAGTGTATGAGTGTTGACAATCCAGTTTTAATTTGATAGCTCATTGTGGATGTAGTTGTGGAGGAGCTGAGAATTAAATGGGCTTGAAAGGGGAAGTGAATGTAAGCATGAGGTATTTCACAAGTAGACTGTTCCTCATCTTGTTTATATCTGATTTTCCCTTTCCATCCTGGGATCTGGAGCTCCCAACCCTTGAAAGAAGGGAAATAAGACCTAGATGATGATAATGTCAGCCTGATTAAACAATGGCCAATAAAGACTGTACTATACTGCCCTCTTACAAATAAGGGGCTTCCCAATTACAAGTAAGGGGAACCTGACCTTGTGGCAGTAAAAAATTACACCATGTGTACTGGAGGCTAAGTGCATCACAGAATGCATTTGCAGTGTAAAAGTTTGTCTCCATTCCCTTCGTCTACATAAAGGGAACCAGTTATTATAACCACGTAATTTACATCACCACCGTTTTGTGTGCCTTACCAGCTCCCAGATTTTCTGGTGTGTCAGGCTCTACAGGGACAAGTGCTGAGAAGTGGCCTCGGGTGTAGCCAAGAGCAATGGGAGACTTCCAGCAAAATGATGGCTCCCACAGAAGAGGTAGATACACACCTAAAATGTAATACAGTACAATACAATATACTTTAATTATTTTTTGGACAAAGGGAAGACATTATATCAATACTATACAGAACTATATACCCTTTTTTTACGGGGTGGTTTTGGGGCAGCCATTCCTGATTTTTGCATTTATTACAATAAAGTTATACTTACTGATACAAGTTGTTCAGAACTTACCCTCAAATCTAGCATAACCAAGGTCCTCTCCTCGAAAGCTTTTGACACATTTAACCCCATACACTACTATGGGTCTGCGCAGAATGTGAGCAAGGACGAAGATGTGTAGCTGCTCCAAGGCAGCACCAGGCTGGGATGCGAGGCATATCAGCTCTGCCCACTCTTCCAACACCTGGCCCTCGGGTACATAGTAGTCCAAGAGACGAGCCTGCCAACGCTCGTACTCTTTCCACCGTGGGTAAAAGCTTGAAGATCACAAATATAAAGCAATTAATTAAATATTAACACCATTCATACATTCTCTTATTTTTTAAATATAACAAAAAGAATGTGATAAAATTATCTACAAAAATCAAGACAGTATATTCTTATGAAGCACATTACTATAATATTTTATAATAAACTGCTAATATAGATTAGAATTATACACCTACAAATTACTTACAGATGTGATGCTTCGGACAAGCTATCAGATAATGCTCTCCGGAGGACATTCTCACGGTCAAACACACCCCAAGTGGACTGAAGTATTGAATCTAATAGACAGTCACCTGTAAGAAAGAAAAAGAATCTCAGTGATTAATCAATAGCAAATATAGAATATACTAATTATATCCTCCAGTCGATGTTCTGTATCTTAAAAAAAAAATGGTTTCAGTATTTTCAATTTTCTCATATCAGTTATAATGTAAATAATTCTCCAAGGATATGCAACCATATACAATAGAGAGAATGATATACATTGAAAAACGAAACTTGTCTTTGTCACTACAGATATCATACTAACACTCTCATGGTGGGAAGTCAGTCTGCATCCACCATTATAAAAAACTATCACAAAATCATTCTGCACCATCAACAATTCTGCCCCTTTCTTTTAGGGAAAGGCAACATCCATGTCTTATACTATCCCACTCTGGGGTGTACAGGCCCAAGGCCAGGCTACCTTAGCTAGTTTATTTGTGAGAGAAGCCAATCAATTCTCAGTAGTGGTATGGCGGGAGTAAAAAACTTCCTGGGTACCTCAGAGAGACTCAAACCTAGGTAAGATTGCTCAACATGGGCACAGCATAGAACTCCACTAGACCATCATAGTAAAATTACAAGTGTGTCACCTGTACAGACCTCTGACTTTTGTAGCTCATTTAACCTATAGAAGACAGTTTGATTGTATGGTACTGATTACAGTTACCAGTAACTGTACTTGATACAGGTAAGAATTTTATCCTTTCAACAATGACTAGAACAGTTTTAGCTGAAAAGTAAAAATATTTTTCTAACCTGCAGTACGGTTCCATAATGCATACAGTCTTGACCCCAATCTATCGGTAATTTCCAAAGACCAATTAATAATGGGGGCATCCTCTTCTAACTGCTTCTGGGCATCTCGGTCCAAAAGTTCTTCAAAGAGTTGCTCCTGAACACTTCCAGGCAAATCTTCAATTTCTATCAGGCAGTAAGAAACATTAATTAAATACTGTACTTGTATCTGACCTATTGCATATTTACCAAATAGTGTTTCCTTTTCTTAACTACAGAATCTGTTTTTTTTTTATTATTCTACGACACTAGCTCTTGAGGCAAACTGAAATAGCTTTCAACCTTTCTATACATCAGAAGAGCTATCAGAGAAAAATCAAATCCTGTTAGATTTTTTGTGAAAGGATGACAGAATAGTTCTTGTCATGTGAGCTGCTCCACTGTTAGGCAACAGAACTTCTTTCACTTAAAAGATAATACAGTAAGTATTAACTTCACAACCTTGACTGTGAAAGGGGTAATCAAGAACCGAGATATATTTCAAAGGTAAATAAAAAAAACTAACCTGCTGGAAGAGAAAATGTAACAGACTCAGATAGAAAATGGCAAGGAAATGGCCCTTTTCTTTGTCGGATGGAAGCAGATATATGCCTGCGGATGTCGGTGGCTAGGTCAGGGGCGACATACGACGGTACTCTTTTCACTCCTGATCCTCCCCCATCCATCCTTGATAATATAGTGGCTAGAAGATCCTCACGCCCAAACCTAAAGAGAGTGTGTTCAGCATCTGTTCTGAATACAGTATTGTATATGCACAAGCATGTGTAGAAAAGATGTTTTACTGTTGTAATTATATATTATTTATTTCCCCCAGTTACTCGTCTACAAATTTTTTATATTCCAGCTTTAGATATGTGCTTGTCCATATATGAGACTATTATGGAAGTTGCAATATAAAGACGATTTAAAAGGAAAGCTGATCCTATGGGTGAAAAACTACTTAAAAAATAAAGTGCTATAATTGGAGAGAGGTTACTATTGGAGTATCAAAATATCAATTATGGCACCCAATAATGTTCTCAGTGTACATAGTGCCCTTTTTATAAAGTTAAATTACTGTACATACCTGTAACAATAGATATAGAGGTAGGCCTATGGCAACTAGGTAGGTGCGAGTTACTTCTGATATGAGATGTCTGGGTTAACAAATTTCAATGCTAAACTATACTTTTCTATGATAAACTATTTACTATGTAATCACAATCTGAAGAAAATGAATACCAACGTGGGACCAAGTAATTTTCACGTTTATCTATACAGTGCAAGCATCTTCAGATTACAAAGCAATCTATATATAATTTCACAAAGTGACTATGTCCGCCTGTCCGTACCTAACTACTCCTAGGTCTTTTGAGATATAAACACAAAATTTTTGTGGATTAATACATATGCTTAGGGGGTTACAATAAACTACTTTTCAAAGAGATCTGATGGAAAATAAAATAGATTTTTTCAAGTAGTGCACAAGGGCGCCGAAGGTGCCTGCAGGGCGAAGAGTATGGTGCTGGAGGCGTCATTTATGAGTGTTGTTTAGTTTATTATAATCAGAAACTTGACAAATAACAACTTACCTTATAGCTAAATGAACTAATGTGTGCCCTTCATCAAAAGCTGAGGAACGTGACAAAAGTTTCACATCCGCACTAGTTAGCTGCCTCATTGGATCACCACCTTTAAAGAAAGATAATCATACATCATTAAGTCTTTTTTTTCCATATTGTCAATTAAATTATAACAATACTGCACATTATATGTAAAATAACCCAGAATAATGAGGTAATTATGTGAAAAACAAGATTCTGCTAAATAATATTAGAGTAATGAACAAAATCAATGCAAAGTCCTTACGATGTTTTAACTCAGTAAAATAAAGATATGATTAACATACCAGCTGATAAATATGCCTCTACTGGCTCATAGTTGCCTTCAACGACTCCATTACAAGCATTCAGCCAAGCCCAGTCTGCTTCCCGGAGACGTCGCCTCAGCTGTCTTAGGAGTCGCTCAGTTTCATAGTTATTGAGTGCCATGGCTCCTTCCCCTGTCCGATGACTTACACCTCCAGATGCAATATTTCCTCCCACACTTGGCGAGATACTTGAGAGATTCTCCTTGGATTCACTTGAATTTCTAGGTGAAATCAGTTGCTGATCTTGAGGAATTTCACTACTTTTTGCTTTATTAAGTTCATTTATATTTTCTCTATTTTTGGCATTGTTCTCAGTTTGGTGGGTATCACTGGGTTCACGAATAATTTCAACATTACTTGGAATTTCAGGCATTTCTATTGAGCTTGATATCTTATTACCAATCTGGTTAGATTTACTATCAGTAGGTGGAGGTGGTGTAGCAAGTCGAGCTGGCTGTGACTGGGCAGCAGGTGTACACAAGCCTTTAGGAGTGGCACACATAACACATCGATTTGAACGAGGCCAATTTTCATATGTACATGCTCTGCATCTCCACTTATAACTGGGTACATTTGGTTCTGTTTCTGGGCGTGTCTGGGGGTGTGTAAGACCAGCTCCCTGAGGGCTATAGCGACCAGCACCACCAGGCGGAGTCCCACTACCTGGGCTCTGATGCTCAGCCCCAGCTCCCTGAGCTCCACCTCCACTCTGGACTGCTATACCTCTGTTCTGACTCTGACCACTATTCCGATTGTTAACTGTAACTGGAATGGTGGTAGAGTTTGAAGTGGCTACTTTTGATGGAGATGTGGCTAAGGCAGCTGATGGGGTGTCAGCTGTAGTGGCAGTGGTAATGAGAACAGGAACAGAGGTAGGAGTTGTAGTAGTGGGTGTGGTCTTTCCTGCAGAAGGAGATACAGGCTTATCCAGTGACATACCAGCCATTTGGTCAGCTAATGAAATGCGGGGTGTCCGACACTGTGTACACCTCAATGCTCGGGTGTAATTGCGATAAGTGCACAGGTGACATATCCACTTGTCTCCATCTTGAGGTGGGGACACTTCCACAGGTCTGGGAGAGGATGAGGGTGGTGCTAGCTGGTAAATGTCTGCACCACTTTCCACAATGAGGTGTGGTGGCCGGGGGACTGTACACATGGTACAGCGAATAGCGCTGGCATAGTTGAGATACGTACACCTCCCACATGACCATTTATTGCCTTCTTCACTCATGATGCCACACAGCCTCCAATACCACAACCTGGGTTGAGTTTTTCCAAACTCTGGTTGGTTAAGCCATGTGTAGTGCTAATAGAGAATAGCTGTGCTTTGATGAATTGATGCTGGATGTGAATAAGTGACATACAGCCCCCAAACTGGGGCCTGAATGATGATCACCACACAACCATTCTGGCAAATGTGCCATTTATTGTGCCAAGATGCGGTCAACTATCTCACCACCATTTTTTTACTTCTTATAGTCCAGTTTTCAGATCTGAAAATAAATACAGAAAATCTTATTAACATATTCTTTAAATGCTATTATAAAAAACAACTGAAAATTATATCTAACAGTTCCCCCTCAAATTTTCAGCAGTTACTGTGAAAAAGATTCTCCATATAGGAGCACGTCACAAAAAATGTTACATACATAAACCTCTCAGGGAAATGCCGATGCTAAGGCTAATTTTTCCCGCCTTACACCTTACCTTACCATAGGCCTACAGAACATTTTATATTATTTATATATATATATATAAAAAAAAAAAAAAAAAAAAAAAAAAAAAAAAAACAGTAATGTATGTATTCTTTGATTATCAAACAGCAGTACAGTATATGCATTGTGAAAATAAACCAAAAGCAAAAGTATACTTAGAGTTAGTATCAGAAGGATTGTAAGATAGCCAAACATATTAATTTTGAATATACAGTATACTGAACAGTTTAAGAAAATATGAATAATTAAGGAACTAAACAAATTAGATCCCAATATAGGCCTATACAAATTATATAGGTTATTGTTGAACAACCAAGAGCACAACCTCCTCTATTATGACTATTTCAGCAGCAGTAGTAGCAATGAAAGCACCAACTGTTCAACCATCTGGTTTATTGACAGACCAATCTTTGGGATTAAGATAGGTACTGGTATGGGGTGTTGCTCAACTTGCTCTATATTAGATGTAAGTAAACTTATTGTGTATATACTGTACCATTAATATTATATTGGCAATTCATGACTAATGGCTACAATAAGAATGAGTAATAGAATGTTGGATAAGACATAACTAACATCACCAATTCTCTGTTCCCTTATTGAGGAACTATACATAACATTAACTCAACTAACATACACATAAAGTATTCTGTAATTTCAATGAAGTTACACCCAACTTCTGAGACTCAAATAATATATAAACTGCATAATTATAAATGCCAACAATAATAATGAGTACAACACAGACGAATAAATCCAGAGCACCTACTATTACGATGAACTATTTCTGTACTAGACAATAATAATTACAGTACAAAGAAAGTACTCCACACTTAAAGTTACACCAAATATTGACCTGACTAGTTCATTATAAGACACCAGTATCTTGTAGAACACATTAATCACTACACAATGAAGAGGGGGAGCTGAGTTAACAAATACAATAAATATAGTACTGTGCAAAACATCTCCCGAAATTTCCTGGATGAAGACTTATATTTCATGGTACCCGGTTATACTAAGCTGGTTATACCTGGAGTGGCTTCTATTTCATGGCCAGGAGACTTGCATAGAATATATGAAAGACAAGTTACATAAATACGTCCCAAGATACATACCAAAATTCCACATTAAGAACAGACGACCCTGAGATTTCTCTGTCGTGACGTCACAGCCCTCTGTTGGTAAACAACCTAACCTACGCTGGAGAAAATACACATCTATTAGAACATTTTATCATTTTTATAGCATGGCCTCCAATACCGAATGATAATTTATGTGTTTAATTTAATTATACAAATATTATAACGAAACCTAAAAGCTAATGTGTGGCGTGGGATGATTAGTTGAGAGCACCATTTGGAATAAGGTTTTTGACATTTCATTCATTCAGGGTGTTCTTTTTCTGTAACAATGTTTCCTCTTCTTACTGGTGAAGTGATAAATAAGCACAAAGAATAGGCTATTCATTGCAGCCTCCCAATATGCTGTATTTTAGTTTTTTTTCTATGTAGGCCTACCGTACGTCAGTTGTAGCCAAAGGCTCCTATTTTAGGAAGTCATAGCCGTACTTAATTAATAAACTAACATATCAAATAATAGTATACAGTTCATGAAATTACATAATATACAACATGGAAAGTGTCCAATTGGTGCTAGATTAAACAAAGTTACCCCTACATCTAGCTCAGAAAATGGATAGGCAAGAGGGGGAACTTCTTAAGTAAAATAATTAATATACCAATAGATCATTTTGATCATATGGAGCACATGAAATGACACAACAATTCTTATCAGCAAGAGTTGAAAGGTACACGTGATATCAGTCACTTGGGTACATAGGCTACAGTAAGTAGATTACAATTGTGTGCTCTCTCCTTTAGTACACTCGATTGAGGTTGGAGCAGATCACATAATATTTAGACTAGTTATTCCTATAATATGGTATAGTGAATTCCCCTCAAACATATCTGATTTAATAGCTTAATTAGTAGGCTCCAACAAGGCATACAACAATAGAGGACGACTCTTGTTCATGGAATAAATATACTGGGAAATGTATAATCTCATTCCATAAGGCATTGATTAATGTCAAGTGAGATGGAAATTCAGAAAACAGCGACCACAGGAATAAGAATCCAAAATAACTTTCAACACCACACAAAGCATGCAAGAACGTGGAAAGAAATGAGAATAAAGAGCGAGTCTGGCAAAATTTGAAATACCTATTTAAAGAAAATTAATGAGAATCCAATCAAAAGCACCCATAGTTGGCAGTAAAATATGCTTTTGATCCGAAGAAGTAGTAGCAAAACGTCATCAATAGATTTCCCCTCATAAGGTGTTGTGTTTAACAATCCAACGACGACTGCAGCCACATAAGAGGGGTTGTCAGGGACAAATGAAGGTCACTATACCTGCTGCACACCATCTTTATGCGGTTTATTAACTGTCTTCATATTATATATGTATTGTGTAATTTAGCCTAGCCACTATTGTGAAAACCAATACATCTTTGGCGAATATATATTATCTATTGTTGCCTGTTGCATACCCAAGGATGATAGACTATATAGTCCATCATCCTTGTGCGTACCCCACATATTGTTGCGTAGGCTACCCACACAAGGGCATAGCATGAACTATTTTATATTAGCAGTAATAGTGACACAACATTATCCCTGGCCATGGCCATGTACCATTAATTATTAATTCGAAAAGTATCATTACATTTGAGTTGTTTGCTCACTCTATACGGCAAAGTAAGACTATGAGATCCTAGAGATCGAGCCTAGGTCTAGCAGTGGACAGCCTCTATTAAACCTGTTGAATAAATAAATAAATAAATGCTGCCATGGAAACAGCTCTGCCTCTCCCACTGCCACTGGGTGGTGCATGGTGGTGGTGGTCCTGTGGAGTGGAGTGGACGAGTGGTGGATGGGTGCCACTGGGTGGGTTCACTGGGTAACTTGACCAAATGGGATGATGACAACGGGTGATGCTGCAGCTGTTGGCTCACTTTGCGGGCCAATCAAAGTTTATCTACCTAGCAACAGAAAGCGTATTCGAATGGCAATTAAACACATATCACTCCTGAATATAGAGTTACAATATTTGTGTATTCAAAGGTATTAAAATGCTCATGATGCTATTAATTAGAAATATTACTTATCGACATGAAGTCACCATTGTTCATTGGTAGTACAATTATATACAACATATGTGTTGGTAGAGTATTGAACATTTTACGGGTGCTATATGAATACCTTGTGAATGTCAAGTCAATGATAAAGTAACAAAACTAACAACATAAGATTAATAATGAAGTTGAAGCCAATGTTAGTGTTAGGTTTAGGACTGTGCTTCCATCAGGCACTGCAGTGGGACCATCACACCACCACCAGTATTGCAAAGTATGGAGAATTTTCTCTAGATATTGAAAATTAGAGGTATTATTCAGCTGTACTGTATAAAGAATATTCTGGAGTATATGAGGACATTTCTACCAGACGAAATATAAAAAAGATGGTAAATATACGATTAAAGAGTAAGCAGGGATTATTTAAGGTAGATAGGGAAATCGATGGTAAATATGCGACTATATACCTTCAAGAGTAAACAGAGAATTTGTAAGGTAAATAGGGAAAGTGATGGTATAAATGAACGACTATATAATTATTATCTTCAGGAGTAAACAGGGAATATTTGAGGTAGATAGAGAAATTGATGGTAAATGTGGTACTATCTTCAAGAATAAACAGCATGGAATTTGTGAGGTAAATAGAGAAAGTGATGGTATAAATGAACGACTATAATTATAATTGTTATCTTCAAGAGTAAACAGGGAATTTGTGAGGTAAAAAGGAAAATTCTGATGTCAATTAATAAAAACTGGGGAAAGTTGGTCAGAGTAACAGAGGTGGCAACACTGACCACCACCACCACAGCACTTGGGCCTCTACACCCACGGACTAAACCCCACGTCTTTTATCGGGAATATTAATTTCTCGGTGTTGTGAGTATTATCTGGGTGTGTTATATTTAAGAAGTGCCATGTGATGTTATTAATGACGTGTTTTATAAGTTGATATAGGACTTATTAATGGCAGTGCGTCATTTAAAGCAGTAGTAAATTAAGAGTTGGCAGGCAATGCAAGCAGAAAAATTGCGAGGCATGAAGTATGACGTTGGATGTTACTCTGTCTTGGCTTAAGGGATTTACTTCTAGTACATTGGAGCTCCTTGATTCCTCCAAAGTATGCCAGAAAACAGGACCAGAGGAATAGAAATAATGGTGGCCTGTTGTTGCTTGGAATAGTTTGGAGGAATAATTGTCTCCAGATTTACCAACAGTGTACTACCTAACGTTACCCCCTTAATTTAACTGGTCGCTGGGCAATGTGGGTATTTGTTGCTACTAGTGTTTGGAATATCATTGTAAACACCTGTACTAATGGCAGCTACATTTATATTATCGTTGTTATCACTGATTTGTTACGTTTGATATCATTGGACAAGGAGTGATAATAATATATACCGTTTTACTAAATTTGGTGTTGTGGCTTTGTTTTTAAGGGGAGAGTATACTTTTGGTGTACAATGGAGTGCCCTGATTCCTCCAAAGTGTGCCAGAAAATAGGACCAGAGGAATAAAAATAATGGTGGCCTGTTATTTGGAATAGTTTAGACTCTAGAGGAAACGAAAGAATGTTAGCCGTGTAAATGACTTATGGGTGAATTATTGGTAAATATTGAAAGAATTACCGTTATTGCGTACGGTTTTTCTACCTTCATTATCCACTTATTTAGACCATTCTAAGACTATTTTCTTCTATGGCATTTCCTCCGCAAATGCCCCATTTCCAAGATAGGGCATATCCAAATGGGGCATTTTGAAATTAACCTGACCTTACCTAACCTAACCTAGACTGCATCAGACTACCAGGACCTAACCTGGGCAAACTACTGGGAAATAACAGTGGTAAAGTACAGGAAATGACTTGGGCAAAATACTGGGGACCTAGCCGGATCTGACAACACTACTACAAAACGGTAATTCTATCAATAAATACCGAATTATTTAATGAATTTGGTGAATAAACTATGCAGTGATCATCATTAACTGTTTTAATAGATTTTGTGAATGTGGATACTCAGCTTTTGGAAAGTAATGAAGCCTTATAAGTGTGGTTGGTTGGGATGCTAACAAACAAACCCGACTGTGGAATCAACCCTGTATCCTTCCCTTAATGACTAGTTAGGCTAGCACTGGTGGTCTACAGTAGGCAGTATAATTAGATTATAGGTATTTCAGTTAACTATTGACCAGTGTAGAATTGGTTTATATACTGGGGAAAACCAACAAACCAACATTTTACGTAAAACTGGAGGTACTGTCCATATTCCTGTTTTTCACTTCCAACTTTCTGAAATTACCTGATTTTTGGAGTGTTTTGTTTTGGATACTGTTTTGCATATAAATCATGGCAAATAGCCTATACACAAGCAATTAGGGGTAAATTTGGAAGAGACGACCACTTTTGGGTGAGAGCCTGGAAATAGGTGGTTTTCATCTAACCTACTGTATATTGGTATTATTTCCGAGTTAAACATGTGTGAGATGTCTAATTTTTGGTATTATAAATGTGATCTGGGTTTAATTTCTAATACTGTACTCTGATATAGATGTTACCTTGCTCAACTCATATAAGGGAAATATGACCCCTCTGAATATGGTGTCCTAGACGAAGGAAATATGAGTTTTCCAACAGTTTTTTGTGTGCTTCATACAAATTTAACATTTTAATTTACACAGAAATATCCTATTTTGGCATTAGGTCCCAGTAGTCTGCCTTAGAGACCCTATATAAGAGAGACTGGACAGCCGCCATTCTTGCTCATTTTTGTGTTTTCCGCGATACCTCTCAAGTTAGTATAGAAAAAATATATAGTTGCTAGATAGTACCAGCTAGTAATCTCCTGCTGACATTTGTGGGCAATATGTTGATGAAAATTGCATTCTTTCCATATACAGGTATATATTTTTAAATACTATAAAAGATCCCTGAAGTTATAAATCCTATTATACGTCATGTATTTAAAGCACATGATAGGACGTGACGAGTTGCCAGACGACGCTGCTAAACCAAGACGTTTGACTGAAAGACGACAGCAGTAGTCAATGTGTTTAGGGTATCTCTGTGAAACCTTTGATACTACGGTTAGTTTAATTAATTTTTGTATGAAAATGGTTTCCGTAGGAGTATTACCAACGTTTACACACTATTGTTTACATGGTGTTCACATAAATATGAGGGAATTTGTTGTCACAATGAATGGTTAAGTACAGTATTATATTACTGATTCGTCACCATACAGTTCGGCATTCTTTGCTGGTTTATCTAAAGAAGATTTTATATAAATATAACAACATTCTACCGAGTAATCAGTCACGCATCATAGTCAAGGCAAAATATACATTGTGCCGAACATTATAGCAGGCAGAGACGAGTATGAGCAAACATGGCGCCCCATTCAACTAGCCTATTAGCGAGCAGCAGAAATTTTGGCTGTCCAGTCTCTCTATATAGGGTCTCTAGTCTGCCTTAGCTTGGTCCCGGAAGTTTGCCTTGGTCCAGATTAGATTACAGGTAGGTAAGGTCTGGTCAGGCTAACTCACCTGGTTGGCTACCCCAGAATACACTCAAGGTTCATCTATCAGTGATCAATGCATAGATGGGGAGCCCACAATTGCTGGCACGCTGGTCCATCAGGTAACATGAAACGTATTGAACTGCATAGAATAATGGGCGGAATTGTGTGCCATGTGCAACTGCGTGTTAAGCGTGGGTATATTGTACATGAAGTCGTAAAGCAAACATTGAATAATAGAATGCTTAAGTAAAGAAGATTCCAAAGTAAATCTACTCAGCATGTGCAAACAGTAACTCTCCAAGGGAGAGGTGTAGGCCTCGTTTAAATACCTCAACAGTATTAGCACCAACAACACTGTCCGGGAGGAAGTTCCAGTGATCAATGCACCTAACCCTGAAGAATCTACGTCTACATTCTGTTTGTATGTGTGGTTTGGCTAATTTAAATCTGTGACCTCTGGTAGCAGTGACAGGAGAGATAGGGAACAGGTCAGATAGAGAAAGCACTGATTGTTTGTGGAAAATCTTCCAACATTTAATAAGATCAGCTCTCAAGAGTCTGCCCTGTACAGAGTACAGGTTCAGAGCCTTGAGGCGATCGGCATAAGATAGGTCTGCTAAGCCATCTAAGTGTTTAGTCCAACGATGCTGTACTGACTCCAAGTACCCAGTGTTCCAGACTGTTGATCCAAACTCCAATATAGGTCTTATGTGTGACTTAAGGATAGCTAACATGAAGTCACCGGAGCGACAAACAGTGGACTTGAGTAGGTTATTAGCTAATCCTGCAGCTTTATTAACTGTTGTTATTATATGAGCATGAAACTTTAGGGTATTGTCAACTAGAAGCCCCAGGTCTCTATGGTTATCAGCCAGGGATAGATCCGAGTTGTCTAGGTGGTAGTGCTGAAGAGAACCCACAGCAGTCCAGTCAGCAGAGCCACGCTGGCATCGTATCACCACACATTTGTTAGGGTTGAAATTTAGGCCCCATGAAGCAGCGACCCTAGATACATTATCAATATCTTTTTGAAGAGAACTGAGATTTACAGCCAGAGGGTGAGTGGCATAGTGACGTATCTTCATATAAAGTTTCAAGTCGTCTGCGAAGAATTTACCCTTGAACCTAATGTAGGAAGGTATGTAGTTGACATAAATAAGAAAAAGAAGTGGGCCCAATACGGAGCCCTATGGGACTCCACTCAGCACTGGTCTAGAGGCACTGAAGGAAACCTGACACTGACACCCGCATGGTTCTATCTGTCAGAAAATCTGAGATCCAGTCAAGAAGACGACCACCCACACCTATGTTCCTTAGTTTATCAATGAGGATGGTGTGCCAAACAACGTCGAAGGCTTTACTGAAATCAAACAGAACAACACCCACACAGCCTGAGTCAAGCCAAGAGGTCACGTCATCATATACCAGCAAGAGCTGATCGTCAACCGTTCTGCCCTGGCGGAACCCAAACTGATCAGCAGATAGGATTTAGTTAGATACAAGAAATTCATATGGGTTTTTGGCAATAATTCTTTCTAAAGTCTTTCAGCATACAGAAGTAAGACTGATTGGTCTATAATTAAGAGGAATGTGTCTTGAACCCTTTTTAAATATGGGCACAATTTCTGATTTTTTCCACTCAACAGGCAATCTACCTTGGAGTAGGGACTGCTTGAAAATTAAGTGAAGCGGGATAGCCAAACCAGGACAAGACTTAAGGAGACAGGGATGAAGTCCATCAGGACCCATGCTTGAGTGAATATCCAGTGAGGCAAGTCTCGTCCTTACCTCATCAAGAGATACTGACACACTGTTAATAGTTGCGTCCGAGTGTTGATATGGGAAGGGTGCACTTGGGTCCTCAGTGGCCTATACCAGACTGAAGCTAGAGGCAAATATATCTGCCTTCTCTCCACAATCAGCAGTCAATGCACCACTGTCCAGCTTCAGGGGACCTACTGATGGTACTCCAACCTTTTTGCGCCTTATATATTGGTGTAGTAGATTGGGCGATTCTTTCATCTTATTAATAAGAGTTATCTCGTACTGTATTTGCTGAGTCACATGGTAGTAACGAAACATGTGGTTTAAAACATTGAATTGCTCCAGTGCAAGGTCAGCCTGTTGAGAATGTCTGCCATAGATTGATCTACTGTGCTTATAAGCCAACCAGGCATTTCTTCTATTCGACTTAATTAAGGGAATTAGGAGGATGTTGATGGGGCCGGTGGGGGCGATCAAGTGAAATTGGTACCGTACGTACTGGGTAATGAGGGATGCCACAACAAACTTAAGCTTGGAGAGCATACCATCTATAGACATGTCACGGAACTCAAAGTCCCAGTCAACATCTAGTAGGGAAGAGTTTATCCTGTTATATTTGCCTCTATGCCATGAATATTTAACCTGATGATTAAGACTGACTTCGACACCATTGGTTAAGAGACAGAGTGATAAAGCACTCCATAAAAAGATTATACAGGGGGGGATAGTTCTTAACCATGGCATCACTAAGGTGCCAGGGTATGTCAGGGACGTTGAAGTCGCCCAATATCAACACTTCTTTTGAAGGACAAAAGTTAAGAAGGAATTGGACAAGCTGGACACTGTCAGTGTGGGTGTAGGAAGAGGGCGATAGAATACCACTACATATAGATTAAAATCAAGCAGATTTGCAATGCAAACATTGCTGCAGTTAGCTAAAATAGATATAAAATTTATGTGCTTTTTTACATACATGCAAACACCATGCTTGCGAATGTCTCCTGGAGTGTCAGATCGAACTACACTGTAGTCATTAATAGAGACAAATGTATATATTAAGATTAAGGAACAGCTTCCTAACACTAGAACACCGCTGGCTTACTAGTTTAAATCAGGTACTACAGCTGGTGTAGTAGTCCCGCTACCAATTGCTCTACCAGCAGTTGGAGTGACAGTGTTGCTGGTCAGGTTGGGATGATTCTAAAAGTTGGCTAGGGTTCTCAAATTTCCGTATATATTTCTTTCATTTCACATTATAGTTATAAAAAAAAATGGCTTGGATTCTCAATATTCTGCATTTCTATCTTTTCAATAATCTGGAATTCCCAGGCTCTCCTCAAATCACATGAATCACATGAAAAACAGTAGAAAAACCATGTGTTGTCTGAAAAACTTGCACCTGTGTCACTTGGAAAATTTTCCTCTAATCTGACCTAATCGGGACCATTGCATTCTTTGTACTCAGTGATCCTTTGGTCCTAACCTGGTCATCCTATAGGTTTTGTAATAACTAGGAATTTGCTTAATATATCACTTATTGATATTAATAGAAAAGATTCATACCAAACTGAACCTAACCCACCTAACCTTCAAGCAGGTTCTTGTCAGTATCTCTGGTTTAGCCACATTTTGTTCTGTGGAGTGTGGACGGTAAATTGGAGAAAGATATTAAAGCATAATATATATTGTTTCCTCTCAGTAAAAACTGGATTTTTTTTTCGATATGGTAGGCTCCGAAAGACAAAGGGATGTATTCATAGTCATGTGATAGAAATACAGCTGATATCCTTGAACTTCCCCTGACAGCAAATGGTTAAACATAATGTGTGTAATATACCGTACCGTAAAACACCCTAACTTCGGACATTTTTTACATGTTTTAGTGAATAACTCTGTTAATAATGGTGCAATTTTATTTCTGTTAGTGTCGTGTGGTAGCCAGGTAGAGTACCTACTAAATCCATATAATAAAAAAATTTGTGTGAACAAAGTTTTGCAGAGTTAAAAATGTAGACTTTTTTCATTGCATTTGTCGAATATTTTCACCCACACATATTCAAGCTATTGTAATAGAATTTATACATAATAGTCTTTAAACATTCCCCTAACTAACACCATCATTATTTTTTGCAAATATATCACTCTCTTCCAGTACAGTTGAATTATTACATATGTTCGCGAAATGTCCGAAGTTAGGGTGTTTTACGGTACTGTATTTAATCTTCCTCTGTAACGTGTTTTCTCTCAGTCTAGTATTTGGTTAGCAAGGTGGTAAATAGGATTGATATAATAGAAATTAAATGCTTGAGAGCAATTAGTAGAGGGAGGTGGTTTGAGTGTTAGAAATGAGACTGTGAGAGAAAGTTTTTGGAAAAGGTGAAATCTAGGTGAAAAGGTAGAGCAGACCATCCTTAAGGACCCTGTGATCATGTATGAGACTTGGTGGCATCTGATTCCTCCATACCATGCCACGAAACAAGCTCCTTCAATATAGGTGGTGTTTCGTGGCAGTTTTAGAAGGACTTACTAACCTCCAATTTCCTGACTAAATCACAGGGTCCCTTAATTGGTACCGTATGGCCATGTTGAACGTATGAATGAAGATATATTAGTGAAGAAGGTATACAAAACAGAGGTGGAACTCACTGTGGAAGGAAGATAGAGGGAGGCCAAGAAGGAAATGGAAAGATAGAGATGAAACAACTTTGGGTAGTAGAAGACTAGATATTCGAGAGGATGAAATGTGTCCATGGGAAGAGAGCAAGTTGGATCAAAGTGGAGTATGGAAGAAATCACTAAGAGGGGACACATCCACCAAAGAGGGAGAAATTTGTGTAAGTGAAGTGACTTTGTTGTGGAAGATAGTACTGTACATTGTATTTCTTTCACATATACAGGGTGCAGAAGAGTGAGTAAATATGTGCACATGGGAGAGTTATTGATTTCTATGAGTGAGTGGACTTTTTGTATGAAATAAAAAATATATATATAGAAATTAAATTAATGAAAAATTTTCTTTACAGATTGGTCATCATGTTGGTTAGAAGACTTGCAATACTGTCCTTGCTGGGATCAATAAACAAGATTGCCCCTGCTTGAAAGAAATATTATATTAACACTGTATATAGCATAACATTCATATATCATACTGTATATTTTTACTGTCTAAGGTTTTACTGTATAATTTAATAGTTCAAAGAAGAGTTTATTTGCAACAGTTTTTTGTATTAAGATATTTTCTAGATCGTTACTGTATTTCACTTTGTGCTCGTTACTGTGCTTTAAAATTCAACCATGGACGACTCAAATAGCATTGAAGCAAGTGGAGCATTTGGCATCCCGAAGTGGATAATGAAGAAAGGAATGAGGTATGTATGTGCAGTAGTTTATGTACTTGTAATTGCATTGTTTATTAGTAGACTAGTGGACATTGAATCAATATACTGTAATTTGTCTGCACTCCTGGGAAATGCATTTTAAGCTTTGAACGAAATTTTAACAAACATAGAATTTGTAATGCAATAATTGAGATGTTTAGTTTAACTCCCAGTTTAATGCAGTACAGTAGTTAGAAGCCTGTAATTGTACAATTTCTGCTCGTTAAATGTTGGAATAGAGTAGAGAGAAAAGCTCCCAGACATTCCAGTAATATTTTGTTTCTCTTAATTTGATGTTTCTGTACACTAACTCATGCATTCTTTTACTGTAATGGAAGAACTACTGTAGCTAAGTGCCATGAATGATGAAAGTAAAAAGGGATTACAGTCAGACCTCCTCTATTGCAAATTTTTCAAGTGCGATGTTTGTCTAACGCAGTAGGAATTTGTGGTCCTAGATTACAGAAATGACATGTTGAATCATAAGCAAACATTATATTTGAACCAGGTGGGCTGCAGCAGGTGTATCAACCCCTGTGTAATACTACATCTTGATGTCATCGCCAGCCATTCCTATTTTGCCTTTCTCACTCACATGGCCACTCTACCAATCAGGACTCTTTTATCTCATTCCAAGACCGTGCTATGCTCAGGTTTTCTTGTGTTGTTCAAAGTGGTGTACGTGCTAGCTGTGCTATATTTTGTGCCTTATTATATCTTGTTATGGCTGACTTTCGTAACCCAGACCCAGATGGACGTGTACTAGGGTGAACCTTGGCCTGAAGCAGAAGCTTTGAATCATGCTGATGTTTTATAGGATGGTTAAATTGGTGAATATCAAAAAAATTTCATCACAAGGAGGGCAAAAGTGATCATTGGGCTGGGTTGCGGAAGCAAATAGGGGTTTTCAAGAGTCCTTCTAACATGGCAGTCCTGTGGGAGCTGTTTATTGCTTTTAAGGAGGTCTGACTGTACATGTATAGTATATAATTAGTAAAATCTTCCTCAGAATATCAGGATCTCTTCCAGACATAGTGACATTGGGTTAGCCAGGATTATTTTCCCCTAACTCCCCCCTTGGATGATAGCATTCTTTAGTTATAAAGTTATGATTCAGTGTTACTATATATTTGTAATTGAAGGGGTTTTATCCATCTCTTAATTCAAATTTATTCTTTTTACTTTGGGAACATTATTTATATCTTTTGTTTAGCTTTCTGATAGTATGTAGTTTTTTCCCTAGGCTTGTATAACTAAGGTTTCAGAGTGTGTCTAGGCTTGGTAGGCAATCTCATGTGGTATTATACTTTCAGTTTCGGGCGAGATGTATTTTATTGATTGCTAATTTATTTGCTTTAAATCTTCAGTACTGTACAGTTGAAAGGCTGATCTACTTGTTCTGTTAATGTCTTTCTGTAGTGTTGTGTGTGTAGTTATGCAGAGCCAATGCAACAATTAATTCTCTTGTGTTTTTTAGTTTAGTGTTGTATTACCATATACTGTATAAAAAAACTAAAATTTGCTTTCGGGCCCAAAATATGTTGCAGTGTTTGGAATGATGAATATGAAATGAGATGGGAATACTGTACAGGGAGTTGAAGGAAAATATAGTGTAGAAAGATAAGAATAAAATATGAATCATATAAGAGAATCTACTGTAAAAAAGAATGGTGGACCTGGTTTTAATGAGGAGGAAATTGGAATAAATGTTAGAAATGAAGTTTGTTACAGCTGAGAATGTGAAAAAAAAAAAAAAAGTGAGAACAGCAAAATATGTATATATATATCAGCTTCTGTGTTGTTGTTGTTGTTGTTGTAGTTCCCCAGACTGTCTGGCCGAGCAGTCCCGAGTCTGGTTGACCGAAGCCGCGCAGATGCTCGGACCCCCAAATGGGAGTCAGGGTGATAGTGAGATCTGTTTCTTCGAAGGCAACAGACGAGGGGACTGCTGGTTCACGGGTATGTACCCCCGAGCCAACATTCCCACTGTCTGTAGTCTTCCTTGTTGTGCCACCCAATCGGGCGATCTCGTCAGCTTCCCAGAAGGAATGAGAAATAGTAAGAGAGACAGACAGAACAGGCCAGGCAATACTTCCCTTACGGGGTCAGCTTCTGTGTTGTCCACTTCTTTGGTTACTCTTTGTGGTTGAGCCAAGCCAGGTCTGCTCCCCTTTCGTATGTCAACCTTTGAAATGACCTTTACCATGGTGGTAGATCAGATCCTCTTTAACCCCGTTACTGTATTGTTAGGCTAGCTCCTGTGCCAGTTTCGTTGTCGGAGTCTTTGTGAACCTGCCAGGAGCCTAATGAGGGTGAAGTAATGTAACCACTTAGTTTTGTTATTTTCCCAGAATACCGTATGGTGTTGCAGTTTCCCTGGTCAGGCTCTTGCTTAACCCTTAAACCGCAAGTGACAATATAAGTTGACACCACCAACAAGTGTGGGTAGCTAAGGTGACTACATAAATCGACAGCGCAGTTTTTAGATTTGCTCACCCCCTGACGTACTTGATTAGGCTCACAACAAAGGGCATGTGTGCTTCGGCACTCCCCCAAGTCACACCAGCCTTGTTTTGGCACTGTAGGAATAGCTGTCAGCGTGTGAGGATATATTTTCAGCACTCCGCTTTTGTGCTAATTACCATATATGTATGTAAAAACGACAGTGACGTTATGTTTCATTTTGTTGTGTTGAAAAATGTGATTCTGACAGGTTTTATGACGAAATCAGAGCGTGAAAACGTACTTAGAATTGTCAGGAGAATGTAAAAGTGTGCTTTGAGTTGTGGTCATTCTGAGCTGGCTACCCATCCTACAGATATCCATTTAGTCTTCACAAGTACATCAGGAGACAGTAAAGGTTTGTACTTCAATATCATATATCATTTATTCATGTAGCGGAAGTGGCTTACACGCTATTTGTCGTCAAATGTGTTGTTTCTGTTTTGAGTGCAAAGCCTGGGTGAGAGAGTGGTTAATATTAAGCTTTCCCTCCATGGGTCAAGCAAAGAAAATGTTTCATTTGGCTTTAAGTCATTGTGTTGTGAGTTCCCCTCGGCTTCTTTAGACTGGTCGGCGTATTTCGCCACCACCAGCATTGAGTTTGGCTAGTCCTAGGGCTCAGGATGAAACAGTATACCTGTACTGTATTATATATAAAAATGTATACTGTACTGAATATATTTATCATCCTTGAAACTGTAGGCTGCTAGTGGCCTGTGACTTTTGCAAGGCCCTGAGATTACCGAGTGAAGCTTCGGGGTGTTGTGTGCTTTGCATGTGTCTCACTAGAATGGAGACAGTGGAGCTAAATAATGACACTCATCTGGTAACATCCATCTGATTTGCAGTCCACATCACAATCCTCTCTGCTATTGCATCTTCCAGTATCCATATTATCCAGGCTACATGGTGTAAATGGGTGCCAGTGCCAAGAGAGCCTGAATTTACAATTAATTGGGTGAGGATAACAACACAAGCATTGCATAAGCAGTTTATTACTTCTCGTGGTGCAACATAAATAGGAGTTATTTTACAAACACTTATATACATGTTTTACAGAAACATATAAGCTTAGAAAATTGTCCACCTGTTCCCCAGCCCATGAATTGAACCCACGATCTTTCACCTTATAGGCAAGCATCTTATCCATTAAACCTTCAGTACTCTCTTGTATTTATTACTATTATTCAGTCATGCCCCGGAGAACCTGAAAACCGGGTAATCAGGATATGATACCCCAGCATCTTTTTTACGTTACATGTACAATAATACAAAAGTTTTTAAAAGTTTTTCATATCAGAGCATATTGGGAAAAATATACACTGATACCAATATATCTACGATATGACCGTATTGGGCAATAAAAGTAGCTGACCGATAAATCAGTCCGTTTCCACAAGTGAGCATTTGTACTACTGTATTGTGTTCATGTGTTGTCCAATTTGCTTTGTGTTATATCCATTCTGATTCAAGGCTTTACATGATGACAGTATATTCTCTTAGTTCTATTTATGCTATACACCTGCTTGGTTGTGTAGCATTGTTTTGTCATAGTCTTTTATGATTGTGTCTCTTGATTATGGGCATTTTGAAGGTCAGCTTGATTATCACAAGCATCTTGTTGCATTTGTCTTATGGTTGTCTTGACCACTGTACTGGCGTTTGAAGCACACATGCTGTGTTTGAATACATTTTTATTGTTATACAGTACAGCCATGGCTGAAAGTCCACGAGCAGGGAGTACAGCTATCTCTTATAATTCTAAGAACAAAATAATGTGCCAAAACAACATTACTAATAATTCGTTAAGCTGCGAGCTACCACAGTCAGAGGGGTGTGGAAACTTATCTTGTTCCAAGTGTCTGCCCAGTATCAGCTGTGACTTTGCACTACCCCATGCTCATGGACTTTCAGCCATGGCTGTACATAGTTGCACACCTCGGTATTAGAGAAGAAAAAACATGGTTTGAACTCCTTTCCCATCCTTTCTGGCTTCTGTACTGTACTACATTCTATACATAACCTTAAATAACTGTATTTTCTAAATGAAATGTTAATGCAATGATATTTATATAACAACTCTGTACTATGGGTGAGACTGACATATGTAATATTTTTATTATTTACTCTGTTCCTCAATAGTAATGCTACACTTACCCAACACTCCAGTGTTAGGTACTGAAAGGTGGCAGGTGAGGGTAGCTATAACAACCCTTACGTGATATCACAAACCAGACAAAAATTTAAAGTACGTTAGCCCCCTTTCTTCACAGATGCTGTAGAGTAGGCCCTCAATATAATGTTATCATATGTAAATCTTTTATTTTAACACAGGCCTAGTAGGTTACTTTGTCTGTATGGTAATGAATATCGAGCCTGGGAAAACTTTTGATCTTCAGTGAAGGACTATGTGTAATATATTTATTTGTGTTATTTCAAGAGTCTACTTTAGTTGTTGTAGTCTCAATGTAGTGGGTATACAGCTACAATAGATGTGAAATTACAGTACAGTACTAATATCTGTACAATAATACTTTTTTATGTGTATTGCTTATCTCAACATGGTACTGTATGTGTAAAATTATTAATCATTACACTTACCATTAATATTTAACTTGATGTGGAAATCAGTTTTAGAGGTTTATTATATGACTAGGGTTGGCTAACAAAATTGCTACAACCACTTGGGACCACCACAGGTATGAGGTTGATGACTTCATAGTATCCCCACCAACCAATGACGACGAAGGGTTCATGAGGCTGCGTTATGGTCGGTATCCAAGCCAACGCCACCACCACCTTTCACCTGTTGATGGTGCACAGTCTGATCTGGCCATGACTGTTGAGGTGTGTGTGTGTATGTGTGTGTGCATTGGTAGTGTAGTTTGAGGTAATCTTCAAATATGAAGTGTAGGCTGCACTGGTAGCTCTTATCGAACAGTACGAATTTTAAGCAAGTTCATATTACCATAATGCCATGATACTGTATATCCACTGTATATTAACAGCAATTCAAGAGTAATCAGTAAACAAAGTGTAGATATAGTTTACCTTTTCAAACAAGTAACAAACAATCCTTTTTGGTTAGTTCTTGAAATCCTACACTATGAAATTTGGGACATTTTTTAAAAATTTCTTTGCCCTTATCTTATGTGTGGATGTGTGATAGATAACATTAATCTTTTAGCAGTGAACTTAGAATATTTCTGAAATAGTATGTTTTAATTTTTAATTTTAAATATCCTAAACAATGCAAAATGTAATGAATGAAACGTCTTGTTTGCGGTAATCCCTCCACTTGCTTTTTAATTAATGTCTATACTGCACCTATAGTTGATAACAAAATTATGTATGGGATCTTGAGGATGTGATCATTTAACTTATGTAATACTTTAGCTATCATTGTTTTTAGGAGTAAAGTAAAGATATATCCTACTTAGTGAGAGGAAATACGAGTAATTACTTGTACAGTATTATATAATCCTACTGGGTACACTGGTTGCCAAATGTAATATGATGTCATAGTGCAACTTGGGTATTTACTGGATGGTGCTGCATAATATATCATGGGGGTATTTGTGAATAAGAAAGTGGTGCATATGTATAAGTGATAGATGCATCAGTGAATTTCTATAGCCAGATTAAAAAAAAGGTGAAGTGAATGAAAGAATGAGATGAAGTGGAGAATGGTTGAAAATATTTTTGGTTTGTGATGACATTTTAAAATAGTCAAGATGGGAGGATATACAGTACAGTACTGTAATAGAATCTTTGTCAGACAAAAGTGTTTCATTAAGAATGATACGAGTTCTATTCTTGAGTGATAATTCTCATGAGTTCTCTCCATTAGGGGTCGTTCTCAGAGAATCACTTTACGCCCAATTATTATGTGCAGAGATAAACATTTGGAAAGATTTCTGTATGGCCCCAGCCATGAAGAGGAATGAGCAGCAACAGTATTTGTGTTTGTCTGTTTATAATTCTAACCTGAACCAGCTGATTTATGGGATTGTTAGTTGGAAGCAGTCTATAGGTTTGTTTATACAGGCAGATGACAGGGGAAGGTGGTGATGAACTTGACAACTATTTCAAACTAACAATTCAGGAAATATGATCTTTCTAAATTAGACCCTATGCAATGCATGGAACAACATGACTGTTACTTCATTGAACATAACATACAGTACCTCTCTGTTGGTTGGGCTGCATTGGGGAGTCTTACAAGGTTTACTATAATTATGTTAGTCATGCATGTAACACTGTATCAAGTGTTTTCTTGTGTATACTGTATGTTGTGTCTTATGTTTTTACTCATTCATTGTAGTAAAATGTTTAAGGATTGCTGTGTTTAGCTGTATGACAAATACACTGGTGGCAAGACACTCTGAAGAATAATAATGAAATTTATTCTTTCACTTCGGTTTTCATTGTCTTCAGTACAGTACTGCAATTCACAAGTTTGTGTGTGTGTGTTATTTAATTTATTTATTTTTCTTAATACCCCATATTATGGATTTCATGTTTTATGGAATGGGTCCTTAACTTGAAGAATCTAAAGTCCTGTGTCATCAGTAAGAGTTCCTCAAGAGTTCGTCTTGTTACTTTCATCTACGTGTATCACACCACCCTTTAGAAAAAATAACATTATCAACAAAGCAATTTTTTACCTCTTAAAAAGTGGTTAAAAGTAATGTAAAGAATGCAGTCAATCCTCCATTAATACAGCAGTATGTTTCTGTACTCCTTGCACATGATTCGAACACTGACTGATTCACTACAGTGACTATTTTGTGTGGTACAGCACAATACTAATGATTATTACAGTACAGGTATTATTAATGCAAGTATAGTATAGGACCTGGTGTGAGAGGCAGACCTCCGGTCAGATGGCAGAACAGAATGGAAGAGTATGTAAAGGAGAGAAACATGAGGGGCAGAGTAGGGCTTGAACAAGTAAGGAGGGAGTGTTGGAACAGGGAGAACTGGAGACACTTCTGCCGTGGCCATCCCCTTGGGGGGAGTTCCCGGAGGGAACGAGACGTCGGAGCTATAGATAGATAGATAGATAGATAGTATGTTGCCTGTCATTTGTCACTATGTTGGTGTTTGATTTTTCACTCTTGGATTCTGCATGCATCATTTTAGTCTTTGGAGTCTTTGGTCACATCCAGAGTGTTGCTGATACCATATTTTCTTATCATTCCACACACCTATACCTTTACCACTTTCATCAATCCAGGAATATTACTGGGGGTCAAGTAACATTTAAACAAGGAAGATGAGAAAGGGGGGAGGGATTCCTGAATGGTTGGAAGAAAGAAAACAGTGAAGTGTGGTTGGCAAGAATCCTTTTACATCAGTGGAGCTCTGTGACTCAGTCAGCTCTGCAAATTCAAGCTTAGCTCTGTGACTATGAACCTCTGTAGGAAGGAAGCATCATGTGGGACACCATGAAAAATAATATTAATTTCAAAATTATATGTATCGCATTAGACAAGATACCGGTATGTGTTTGTTTAAATACACTTATTAATGGAGGCATTACCGTAGTTGAACTTTTATAGTCAGTATGGGCTACAGACCCATTTACAATACTCTAAGAGTCTAAGTTATTTGGATATAATTCATGAAATTAGCAGTCTGTCATAGATAAGTAATTAAACAAACTCACTCTTCTCGTGCTGCTCTACCTGTAGCTAAAAAATTGGAGTCTTTGTTGTCAGTAAAACACCACCAGTGACTATTAATATTACTAATGCTCTGTTTTAATAAATGTTGCTATAATAATGTCAAGGTTGATATGCTTGTGCCAAGTAACTTTTACAGCTCAAGTATTCATGTATGCTGCATATTACTAGTGGCTTTGCTTTGGTAAATTATGATAAAAAATATGTAATAATATTTTGGAAAAGGGTATATTTATAGTAAAAGTAGGTATGTAAATGGGTTTGCATTTGAGTCTTATGAAGTCATATTTCTTAATACCTGGTATTATAATTTGAATATGGTAACAGTTAGCAGGTTGTATCTCGTAATGAAATTAACAAAATGAAGCACCTAAAATAGCTCTGAATTAAGTTACCAATCTTGTCTCAGACTATTTCATCTCTATGGTCTTAGGGGAGCCTTAGCTTTGACCAAAGTGTTAAACAGCATGTGCAAGAAAGTAATTTGATATGTTCTGAAACACTACTAACCAAGTGCTGAAACAACTGAGAATGAGACAGTTCTACTATACTTTACCTACCCAGTTCTGTTCTCTAGCAGTGTCTATCAAGTATCAAATGGTTTGGCAATTATTATATTTTGGTTATGTTTGTCTCACTGTACTGTTGAGTCAGGTAACTTTATTTTATCCCAATTTTAACCGAGCTGTAGCCGATATACTTAGCTCTTTCAGGAGTTGTTTGATAAAAAAAGAATTTATATCGGTGGGAATTTTTATTTCTGCTATTATGCTTTTCTCTGCTCATCCCTTCCTAGCTCTTTCCAAGCCATCATGTGAAAGACTTTGATGGCAGTAGCCCTCCGTTATATGTTTAACCCAGAAGTAAACTATAATAAGAAGAGTAAGGTATTATTCATGGTGCTGAAAGAGGATAGGTTGAGTCCCAAATATTCATACAATTAGCAACAAATTATGAGGAAGTAACCCCACCCATGAATCAAACTTGCCAACAATTGTGAAACGAAGGAGCTCCCCACACTTAAAAGAGTCAGACAACCTGGTTCTGCCTAGAGCCAGAGGTGATACCGTTTGTGCTCTTAATTATCCCACAGAATGCCTTGTACATCACTAAAGAGTGTATGTCTGAAGAAAAACCCCATATTTCCTCAGGTTGTGGATGGTGCAGGTGTGAGAAGGAACAGCAACAGCCAAGACACTTTTGGCCACGGAGCCACTATCACCTTTGGCCCTGGAGTTCTGTCTGCTGAAGCCACTCCTTTTTCATCTCCCTTATTAACACCTGAACCTGTGTCAGAGTCCAGTCAAACATCACAGCTGCGCTTAGTGGAGAAATGCAAAGGTAATTATTCATTCAGACATGTTAATAAAATCAACTGTCAATAATCCACTATCCATGAGGTATGGAACTTGCAGAAAAACAAATTTTTTGGATAGTAGAAGACAGTAATGTGAGAGAAGTATGCATATATGATATGTAATAATGTACAGTACAGTATGTTTTTTGGCTAATTTTGTGACATCTTTATTCAAAACAAAGCTCGGGAACTATATTTCTAGTTTCGGATGTCATAAATTGTGTTGGAGCAAATGCTGTAGTTCCTCATCAGTGTTGCTATGCTCACTTCATTTTCTATTTTTTGGCTGATTTCAGTCTTTGTCTTCAGTGATAGCACAACTTTCTTCCTTTTTGTTTCTTTTGAGAGAATTGGAAGCATCTTGAAGGTAGTAGAGCTGAAAATTATTTGTTAAAATAAGGGCACAAGGTGCATCACAGCACAATAATGGTTATGGCGTTCAAACTGCAGAGCGTTAAAGTGGGGGAGTCGCATCATCCTATGTTAGGCAGCAACAGCCTCAAAAAATTTAGCTTTGGCTACTTTAAGCAGGAATTTTTGGTAAATCTTGAAATGCTACAGTTATTGGGTTTCAGCCCCAAATGGCTTATCTTTTGGACAACAACAATTTCATATCTTTGACCTTTGGATAATTAACAGTTGCAGCAGTTTTCTGAAAAATACTACAGTTCATTATTGACATGTAGAAGCAGTAGTGATATATCATCAATATAAAGGACCCTCAAATGATATTTTTATGTGCATTTTAAGCTTTTCTCTAACTGCATGATTGTTACCTTGTGTAAAAGTTGACATACTGATTTTATTCGACAGATGTGAAAACAGCATCTGCACAGGATAACGTTTTTCCAGAATTTCAAAGCTTTGTGACCATAGATGAAGAGTCCACACAACCTTCCAGAAGCTTTGCTGTTTCTGGTTGTGAAACATTGGAAAAACTATCACCCAGACCATCTCTAGAAAGCTTCTTAGAGAATGGGGAGAACATAAGAAAAATAAATCCTGAGGATCTTCTATCCACGAGGCAGTTAAACACTGCAGAAGTTAGGGCGGACGACAGACCCAAGACACCAACTCACCAACACCCCAAAGTCTTTGGTATACCAGTGGAAACCATTGCATCTTCAGTTAGGAAAATATCATCAACAACAAGACCATGTCTGGACAGCCTGTTACATGAAGGGGAAGTTAAGGAAAAGCTTAGTGGGGTGGGGGAGTCCCAGTCTAGTGAAGATTCTCCAGAAATCACTCCAAAACATACACCCATCCCTTCTCCTGTCTTGCCACGCAAAATTCCTGGCATAGCTATGGAAAAAATGAGCAGGAAAGTGTCAGCACATAGTTACTTCTGTACCAAGCCTTTCAATCCACAAGATCTTCAACAGCAGGAAATAGGAAATGAAAACAATTCTTCAGTCCAGAGCTACTTCTCAAACAGAACATACCTACAGGAGAAACAACAGGGTTTCCCTTCTTCAGAGCAGGAGAGTGCGAGGGGAGTGATATCACTGTCATCCACTGCATCTGCCCAGAATCAGAAGCTGGAGGAGGGGACTAACTTAGCACAGGCACTTGACCTCAGTGGCAAGGTGATAGGCAAAAAGCGTCAACGGCCCAAACCGTCAGCCCTGCGGGAGATGAACTTTTGGGCTCCCACTTCAATGTAAGATGCCTTCAATATAGTTCATTAATGTGGTCTGGTTAGTGCTTCTTTGTTGTTAGGTAATTAAATTTCATATAATGAATACCTGGTATGTTTCCTTCAAGTAACATATGGTAGGACATTATTGCAATTTTCTTATTACAGTGTATATATGCAAATGAGAGCAGTATATTTTAGATTCTTCATTTCCATGTCAGTTATTGAGACTGGTTTCTGGATCTTGGATATGTAATAAGCTTACCAGTTTACATATTATACAATTCTTAGTTTGCTTAAGTCAGCTGCAAGACCAAACTTTCTTGCATATGTGGGTGGTGGGTTTGTTATGAATATCATAATATGATGTATACATGAAAGATTTCTAAGATTGAAGAGTGATGGAAAGACAGTTAGTTACTTGGCATATTTAATAATTGTAAATGAATGGTACCTTACAAAATATGTATTAATTATAGGAATGTTTTTAATACATTTTTGTGGTTTTCAACTACCTGCTATCATCATTGTTGATAACTGAAGTAGTATGTGATACTTTTTGATGTGACACATGGGTGATTTTATATTGGAGTCCTACGTTTGTGGTGTGATAGTGCTGGATAGATATGCTGTTGTTGTTATGTCATAAACTTGCTTATATCTGAACACAGTGATACCAGATCTGCCTAGAGATGTCTGGTTTTGAACCTGTTTATAAATGAAGGCAAATTGGAAGACTGTTTCGCATAACCATAAAAATATCATGTATACATTGTTTCGAGAACAGAAGTTTACCAATATTCTGACTACAGAAATGTATTCTATATCTCTAACATAATGATATCTTTTTCCCTTCCGCCATTAACCAAAGGTTCTCTGAACTCGAAGTGCAGTGACTCATGATCCCTAAGAATAAAAAAAAGATTATGCTGATTCTCACAAATTTAGTAGCCTTAGGCAGATCTTTTATATTCAGAATAAAAACACAGAAACTGTTTAGGAACTCTTTATTGTTTGAAAATTATATTTAAAGGTGACTACCCTGAATATCCTGTATCTAATTGATTTTTAGAGAAACACCAATGACAGGTCTGGGACATGAATCCACACCAGCTGAGTACTATTACTGTACTATTTTCAGAGCCTTTACATGTGGCAGCACAGCAGGGTTCTGAAATACCTGTATGCGATACTGCTCAGTAAGTGTGGGTTGCATCTCCAGTTCTTTTCAATTCTCTTTATTTCATCACCTGTTTGAAATAGCTTGGAAGGTTGCATTTGTACTATTCATGGAAAGATGACTTAGTTTGCTGAATTTGCTGTTTTATATTGGTTGGTGTACCACAGTAGTAAACCTACATAACTTAATCATGTAATCACTAGAGAAGTGAAACTGGTTTTGGTTGGGTTATATTTACTTATGGTTATCATATTAACATCTGTATTTCAGTTTTCACTTACCAAATAATAATAAACTTTTAATATATTTTCATTTTTATATTATATACTACATGACTGATGATTTAGCAACAGCATATGTAGGATGCTGTACTATAACCGAAGAACTTGACCCAGTTTGGCTCATCACTTAGGATATGAAAGTCTGAACAGTTCCCACTAATTGAGATGACTTGGTGTCGTACATAATTTAAGTAAATATGAAATCGTGATGCACAAACTATGATAATTGGCATATGGGGAGACTAAAGAACCATTTGCAGAATTGTCCTTACTAGTAAATTTTGAATGAATTGTTTCATATTATTGATTCCTTCTCGAGATCGGCTATACAAATCTTAACTCGTTGAGGGAAAATAATTTTGTAGGCTTGAAAGAGGGAATGAACATGAAAGTGGCTCATGCTGTTTGACAGGTTATCCACTCTTAATATGTCATATTGGTTATATTTTATTTACTTGACCCATAGCTGATACATCTGGGCTATTCAATTGATTTTATCTGGCCCATGAATTCATAATTATACATCGGCTCTTTGACAGACTCGGGGGTAATTATACAAAAAAAAAAGTATTTTATTTGAATGTTAATGGAATGAAGGGTGGAGTCAAAAAGTGAAATGTGAGAGAAAGTTAAAAAAAAAAAGGAAAAGTTAATGTTCTGGGCGTTCTGAAGGGATGAAGGATAGAGGAATGTGAAGCTGTAAGGTTGTTGATGTTCTCCTGGGGCAAAATGGCCTCCTGGCCCACAGATCCCTGGTACGCTCAGGTAGCAGTGAAAAAAAAAATTCAAATAAAGGAGGGGCTGGCCCTATGTGGCTGGGCTACCGAAGCAAATCCCAGGGAGATTGGGGGAAAGGTTTTTGATCCCGCAGCCAGTGCTGTGGGCCCAAGTCCACGTTACCATAAGAGCTACGACTGGGTCGCACCTTCCAATGGACCAGTTCTGAAGGGACCATAAAGGGGGAGGGAGTTTAGACTGCTGCATGCAAAGGGATAATGCACCCCCTGTGTGCTGGCAGTCCACACAGCAGTGGAAAAAAAAGCCTCCGGTTGCAGTACACCTCACTTGGATTTATAATCCATGTGGGCAGATCTCGCCAAATCCACTAGAAAGTGACCAGATCCTACAACAATCTTTATTCTAGGCCTGTGGGGGATGACTAGCATTTAAAGTGTGGTGTGGGGGAGGGGGCAGCATGGATGAACTAGGAAAGACAATGAGACTATTTAAAAGAATGTCCTTTGGTTAGTTTTATCTTTACAACTCAGCGTCATTTTTCAACTTTCTGCCCTTTGGCGCAGGCGGTGCCGAGTGCCCATACAGTTCGTAAAAATACGAGCTGGTCAGGCTCAAGGGAGTAGCTGGGGAGGTGGCCGAGTGGATAGTGCTCTGGACATAACCTGGAGGTCGGGAGATCGATCCTCTCAGGAGAGGGCCTGAGAATATTTACTCTTCCGATTTGAGTTCCAGGCACTAACTATAAGGCCACCGAACGTCGTAAAACACCCTCACTGGTACCATAACAGCTGCAGTATTTGAGAATTGCCCTCACTTCCCTCCCTCTGTGGCTGGGTACCAGTTCGGAAGTCGTGACGTGTGTGTGTGAGCAGCAGTTGACCTGGGCCACGGTAACGGGCTTGATTAAACCTATGTCCAGTGTCGGAACATATATATAAAAAAAAAAAGTAAATGATAGTGGTAGGTAGAAGAGGGCAGCTGGGTGCAAGGGGCAAAATGGGTGACAGGAGAGGGCAGCAGACAAGAGATGGGTGAAGTTTAGGCGAGAGAGGGAAGGTTGACGGTAGGGAATGGATAATGTGAGTGGTCGCTTGGTAAGGTGAGTGGGACTAGAAGTAGTAGAAGGGTAAGGGGACAGCAGGGTAAAGGCAGGCGGCAGCGGAGGAGGACAACAGGGTGACAAAGATAAGGTGGGTGGTGAGGGAGGAAGGAAGGTGGCAGGGCGGGGTGACGACAGGGCAGCAGTAAAAGCTTGGCACTGGGACACAGTGACATGGAGGCGAGGTAGTGTGTGTGTTTGTGTGTGTGTAAAGACCTCGTGGAGCACTCAGAGTTGGCTGCCCAGTACCCTATACTCGTGGCACAGTGTGGGTGGCTCCCCCTCGCTCTCGCTCTCTCTCTCTCTCTCTCCCTGGCTCACATCAAGGGCTCACTGGTCCTCCGCTCAGCGCCAGGCCTGTGAGAGATCAATGCCCGGGAGAATGACGAAACAGGAAGTAATAAGCGCCGAGTCTGTTGACATGAAAATAGATAAATATTGTAGTACGTCCCACAACAATAACACGGCTGTCAAGTTATATGTTTAATCAAACCTTTTTAATCCAATTTATGTTCAGTAAATAAACAAGCTTCTAGCAAGAGTAATGAAATACAAGAACTCACTGATTGTTAAAATGTTCTTAGCTCGGGCGGAATTTAGTTTAATTCTTGTATATCATATGTATTTTTCCTTAATAACCTATTAAATCTCAAGGGAATAGTAGTGAATATTATCAGCGTATTAATATTGTGTTGAAGGACGAGTGTGGTATAATCAAGAACTAAAGCTATATAGTCCAAATTAGCCCCAAATCCCCAGCAATTTAAGAGAGATCAAGACAGAGTAATGAAATAGTAAAGGCGAGAAGTAGAGTAATGAATATGTTAAATAATATAATGCCTACAGAAGGGGAATTAAAGATAGACAACCATACAACAAAAGTTCGTGAAGGTAAGCGACCCCCACGTTCCTTGCAGTTGCAGGTTCAGGTATTATAGTGATGGTGGTGGCCAAGTGACGCGGCAGGACGTTGATAGAATGCCACTGTTTTTACCAGCTTGTGAGGACCGTTTTCTGAGAACTACAAGACAAAAAGAAGTGTGTTTACAAAAGCTGCCAGGTACAACATCACGTTCTGTAGCCTACTCTCTCCCTAGCTACCATCACTACCTCAAGCCTCATTACAAGTGACTCTGGTAAGAAGCTAACAACTTATAACTCTAAACTCAGTACACGTGCTCCATGATTATTAACTTTCCCGTTCATTCATAATCCTCAGTTTTTATTCCTCACACTCAGCATTCAGATCTCGGTATAGGTGGGATGTGACGGGTTAGACTATGCCTGAGGTGAGGTAAGCAGTATTTATTTGTTAACAATGTAGGAGTGGTTTGCCATTGTAAATTCGATACACTTTGATGACGTGGATCTCGGTAAAGGTATGGAACATAATTTGTACTGTATGTTCAGAATTGACAGGAAATAAAAGTAATAAAATGAGAGCAATACCGCTTGCTTGGTTAATGCATCACTTTTATGTATAAGTAAGAGTAAAACCTAAAGACAGTCAAGGGCAATACAGGAGTTTTTTATCATGTATAATGCAACAACCATTATCATCATTATGTTTGTATATTATCGGCCATGTACTGTTTTACACCACTGCTGAACTAAGGCCTCTCCAAAACCTTTTCCTTGTTTGGAGTATTGTGGCGAGTATTCTTACGTTTATGTAATACAAACTTCGTGTGATATTATCATCGATAACATTAGAACTGAATTTGACATGAAAATGGCCACTTGCAGTATATTGTACAGGTCCAAAGCTGGAAAACAGACCATTTAGTTAAAACCTCGAAATCACAATTCATAGGCAGTTTAATTCGATGAAACACATAGTGAAGCAAGGAAATGGTGACTATGGTGTCTAATTCAATGCCAGCAGCTACAGCATTAAATTCAGGCAATACCAGCCGGAAATCTACCCTTTATGATTGCAGTACTATATAATAATACTGGTGATACCGTACACAAACATACTGGTACCTAGAATTCATTCCAGAGATGATGAATTACAAGATACCTGGCAATATCTATGTAAGAAGGATACTGTTATCACCTTGTTTATCATACCATGGCCACAGCTGGACATCACAAAGACAAAAAATCAGAGTAAAAAAAGAAATAAATGAAAAAGATAATGACTTCAGAGATTGAGAACTTCTACCAACTACAGTACAATTTTTATGGGTTAGATTCTTACCTCCCATTATTATGATAAAAAATAAACAGAGCATTACAAATATGAAAAAAAGAGAAACACTAAATTGTCTTCTGTGTTAAAGTTCTACATAGATATTTGAAATATGGCATAAATTAACATAGAACAGATCCGGTATTAAACTTTTTGTATATTATTTTTTCATACACATTTTATATTTTATTAATTTTTTACCATAATAATAGGAGAGAACAGTTATTAACATGATCTAATTTAACCTAACCTAACCAATCTATTTATACCTTAATTAGGACTGGGGCAACTTCTGGGGTTAGGTTAAGTAAGGTTAGGTTCTGTTTGGTTTGATAATCAGGCTAGATTAAAGCTTATGTTGAAGTAGGTTTTGTTAATAATTACTTCCTCCCATTCTTGTGGCAAAAAAAAAAAAAAAAAAAAAAAAACGTTTAAAAACAGGAGGACTTGGTTGATGAAACTGTATGGAATTTTTATTTTAATATGTATGTGAGAATTAAGCTCATAAGACAGTTTGATATCCTCCTATTTTTCCAGTTGATCATCCAAAAATCGGCATATTATGGGTCGGAATAAATCTTTGTGACCAGAACTGTGAAGTAATTATAGTTGATTATTTATGCAGTGTCAGATGAAGAAGTTTTCCACCTCTGAATTATATCGACGAGTGTGAATCAAAAGAGAGTAATATTCATTCATTGTATGTAATAAGTATATACAGTAGCTACAGTAATTCCTTTTTTGCCGGAATAGTAAAATTACTCATTACCGCCATTGGCCAGCGTAGCTATTGGCATCTCTAACCTGCCGTAGGTTAACTTATTAGAGTTATCTAATCTTTTCTTTGGATGGTGGCTTCCACACAACCCAATTTTTCGTGGCTGCCAGAAAATATTGGTGATCGGGTTCATTTTATCCGCCACTCTACGGAGGCCCGCCACTGGTTGATAGATCATAGTTTCCGTTACATTGAATGGCACCCCACACACAGGCCACTTTTTGGTGGTAGTGGCAGATCTATGGTGGATGATATGGCATTGTTGACGGTCGTGTTGGGATTGGACCCTGCAGCTTACAGGTTGTAGTTAGCCAAAATGATTACGGTAAATATTATCAACTGTGATATATTGAAAGAATTGGAGAAACGTCTAGCCATGTATGACTCATTTTTTTTTAGGAGCCATGGGATGACACACACAACTTCACTGACGTCCATGATGGAACTGTCTGTGGTTGCCACGAAAAAGTGGCTCTTGTGCTGGGTGTTCAGTTCACAGCATCCCACCACCAAACGTAGGCAGCCACCTTATACTGAAAAGTGGCCATAAGTGTAAAATAAACGCAATTCTTCCTTGGACACAGGGTTACTCACTAAGTAACTTGTATTGAAAGACCATTTACACTTCATTCCAATGTGGCAATGGTCAGGATGAAATAAAACCTTTACAGATAGAGTATCCAAAAACATGGTAAAAGATCATAAATGGGCTTATAATACTGTATATCGGTATTTAATCTAACAGCTACGGTAAGAAAATTACCCGTAAAGCAAGTCAGAAATAGGTATTACTGCAGTAGTTAAAATGATAACTGTCACATTGGCAGAATCAGCCTGTACAGAAACGTGTATTTCCCTCACAGACAGAAACATAGCACCTTTATAATTGTATAACAACTGGTCTGGGGTCTTCAGTAAACAGCCTGAGGAAGCTCGTGGAATGCTGCCGCGTCAGATTTATTGGCAACTTCTCTACTTTAGTATCCCTGGGACACGCACAGTCTACTCAGGCGTCGGATTACAGGCAGGCAGGTGTTAAGGATAAACAATCGCCCTCTCTGACCCCCTGTGATATCAGTACAGGATCTTTATTCAGAAACACTCACTGAGTTCGTAAGTGTTTTGCATACTCGTACAGTTGGACACAGAAATTGGTGGAAAATGCTCAGTTCCTCCCAGTATGAAATTCCTTAGCGACCAAAAAGATATACCAGGGGCAGAAACCATGATGTGGGATGGTGACGTTAAGCAAATACTGATACCGGACAAAAGTCACTGCTTAGTAGAGAGGGACAAGCATCTCCCACCAGGGCTGCACCACGAATTCCTTTTTCCAACTGTACGTGTTTCTGATGTTGTTGCTAAAGTGTTTCCTCATTTCGAAGCCCAGTCAGGTGTAGTGCGGTAGTCCCTTGTTAGTCAATTAGTAAACGTTTGCCAATATTACCATACCGTTAAGGTGTTTGGTATAGTACTGGATTCTGTATTGTGTTCGATAACTCTGTACTGGCTTGATGTGAATTTATGATTGTACTTGTACTCGTCAGCTTTCCACGATTGCTGCAATTACTAAAACATTATCAAAAGTAGAATCGTAGCCTACTCAGGAAGGCAACCCTTGTCATTATCCAGATCGCTCCAATCATTCTGGTTAAGATTTAAAAAACCTGGTACCTTACTTTTAAGGTATAAGAATCCATCTTGGACAACCATGGGATATATTCACTGGTGTATTTGTAGTAACAACATATCGAAATGCATAGAAGAAACAATTACACACGAACTGTAAGCAAGAGCAGGGTCGAAAGAGTTACAAGTGTGTGGTGACGGCAGGTGTCCGAACAATTAGATGCCAGCCAGCTAGAGACTCTAATTAGTTGGATACTTTTACCTGGCTGCCGTTACAGTCACCGTGAACAGTTCGCGTATACCGCCACTAGAGGTCAGTTGAATCGCTCAGTTGGTGGTGGAATATTCCTTTCCTCTTAGTCACCAATTGATGGCTTAGGCGATGGCGCGGCCTTCTTTCTTCCTCTTTAATTCAGTTCCTATCTATCTTTCATATTGTTTGCTTCATCAATTTCATTTATTTTTTACCGTATAGAATGATTACCGTGGGCTACAGTCCATATCTCCAGCTCCTTATTTAAATTATCCCTGACCCGACTTTCTTCCATTGCTACCCAACACCAACCCCAAACCAACCCCCATCATCCTGTCATCACCTTCTGTCCCTCGTGGCCTCGTCCCATGCCACTGTCCCTGCCCGTTCGTCATCTATACCCTCCACCACCTCCCCTTCCGTTCCCTCTGCCTCTTGTCTCCTATGCCCCACCTCTTTCATCAGCTATAGAAGTGGGGTCGAGTGGCCCACCTACCATTGTTCTCTGTCGTGGCTATTATTTACTGTACACCTCACCCGGCCAACCTCATTATTATCCACACTTTACACTGCCACGTACGGATCCTGCATGCTTAAGGGGGGTATATTCACTTTTGTTACATTGGAGTGCCATGATTCCTCCAAAGTATGCCAGGAAACAGAACCAGAAGAACAAAAATAATGGTGTTCTGTTGCTTTGGAATAGTTTGGAGGATTCAGTTGCTCCAGATTTACCAACACAAAATTTTCCCCTTAATGCTCTCCCCTCTTGTATACTCATGGATAAACTATTTCTGTAGGCTATTTTCTACTTTCTCTATTTATTTTGTTGCCATTTTCGTAATCATATTTTACTTTTACTCTTCTTTACTCTTGTACCGGTATCAATTTTTTATTTATAGGCTATATGCTTTCGTTGCTTGTTTTACTCTTGCTCTTATTTACTCTTGTATCAACTTTGTACTTATATATTTATGCTTTCACTGCTTGTTTTATTCTTACTCTAAATCATATTTTACTCTTACTCTTGTGCATGTATTCATGGATCAACTATTTCTGTATTTATGTTTTTTTTTTATGTGGGACACTCAACACAACCAGTCAGGGACATATCTTATTTTTCTTTACCTATCCTGTCTTCTATGCTAATTTTTGTTGTATCCATGTAATATTTAATCAGTCGCATTTTACACAGCCAGGGAGAATGAGGTGTTTTCTCTTCTTTGACAGTTACAAGGATTGAATAAATATTAACACTACCTTCATATCTCTCTTTCAATTTTTCTATTTATCTATTTGTTTATATACCGGTACCTATCATTCACCCATTTCAGAGCTATCCTAAAAGGGGTTAGGAAAAAATATTACCTATGGATCTCGGGTACTTAAAAAGGTTGAGAACCAATATTCTCCAACTTTTTTCTCTGGTATCTTTACTTTGCATTCTCTCCTCCTCCATCTATACAGCACTTTCCTCTCGTGTCTTCCCTCTTCCCAACTCTTCCACCTCCTCTCTCCATCCCTTCCTCTTCCTGCATCTCCTTCCTCATACTTTCCTCTTCCTCTTCCCAACTCTTCCATCTCCTCCCTCCATTCCTTCCTCTTCCTGCATCTCCTTCCCCATACCCTCCTCTTCCTCCTAATTACCAGTTTTCCATCTTTCTCCCATCTATACAGCGTTCTCTTCTTATCTCCATTCCACATCCTTCTCATTCATTACCTCACCTTTCGTTCCCTTCCTTCCTCTGCCCCCCGACCCGACCCGACCCCCTTGTTCTATCTCCACTCCATTCCATTCCCTCCTACTCCTCCCCCCCACATCCTTCTCATTCATTACCTCACCTCTCTTTCCCTTCCTTCCTCTGCCCCCCCGCCCCAACGACCCGACCCCAACCCGACCCCCTTGTTCTGGCGTACTCGTGTTTTTGGGTGCCAACTCATTCCACCCCCCTACCCCCCCCGCCCCCACCTTCCCCTTCATTACCTTCCTACCCTTTATATAGTAATGACACTTGCACAACCTCTTTATAGTTACACTTCGGCTCTTCCCCTTCTCATCCTCCCCTCCCCCTCCACCATCACCACTTCCCCCTTGACGTCCTCACCCCTCATAAAGTCATGCCTGCCAGCCACCCTCTTCCCCCTATCTACAACCCCTCACTCTCCTATCTACAACCCCTCACCCTCACCCTCCTATCAACAACCCCTCACCATCCTATCTACAACCCCTCACCCTCCTATCTACAACCCCTCACCCCCACCCTAGTATCTACAACCCCTCACCCTCCTATCTACAACCCCTCACCCTCACCCCCTATCAACAACCCCTCACCCCCCTATCTACAACCCCTCACCCTCACCTCCCCATCTACAACCCCTCACCCTCACCCTCCTATCTACAACCCCTCACCCTCACCCCCCTTATCTACAACCCCCTTTCCTTCTTACCTTCCTACCCCATGCGGTTCCAACTTGATGTCTTCAGGGTGTGTGTGTGTGTGTGTGTGTGTGTGTGTGTGTGTGTGTGTGTGTGTGTGTGTGTGTGTGTGTGTGTGTGTGTCATTACTTTCGCATATGATAGACCGAACACCTAAGATTCAGTATGTGCTTGGCCGCATACCCTACATCTCCATCAACACACACACACACACACACACACACACACACACACACACACATTGCCGCATCACATACATCTCCATCATCATCATCATCACACACACACGCACACACACACACACACACACATTGCCGCACCACCTACATCTCCATCACACACACACACACACACACACACACACACACACACACACACACACACACATTGCCGCACCACCTACATCTCCATC
Organism: Petrolisthes cinctipes; assembly: GCA_033782935.1. Lineage (NCBI taxonomy): Eukaryota > Metazoa > Arthropoda > Malacostraca > Decapoda > Porcellanidae > Petrolisthes > Petrolisthes cinctipes. Next base: position 13,812 of record JAWQEG010003242.1, on the reverse strand, counting down.
ACACACACACACACACACACACACACATCTCCATCATCATCACACACACACACACACAACAACCGCCGTCTTAAAAAAAAAAAAGATCAACACTCTCTTATCCTCTGTGAACTCCCTCGTCTTCCTCTTCTGCAGCACCACACCTATACCGTACCGTCTGTCTGTCTGTCTGTCTACACTTACTCAGACTCACCGCCCTCTTTTTGCATCTCCCACACCTGTTCACCGCATCTCTCTACATCCCTTCCCTTCCTTTCCTGCCTGCCTGCCTCCTGCTCACCTGTTCTTTTCATCTCTCTGACTCCCCACCTCTATCCCTTTACCTGCACCTATTTTCCTATCCTATCTCCCCTTTTCTGAGCATTTTTTCCACTCGTTTGCCTTCCCTTTTGATTTTCATGAAACTATATATACCTCCTTCTGCATGCTTTTCAGTTTACGGTAATCTTTCACACTGTTTCTCTTTCTGCTTTCCTTCTGCCTCTCTCTACACACTCACCTGTTTTTGTCGTCTTACTCTATTTCCCTCTGCTGGTTTATCACGAGGTGGTGGTGGTGGTGGTGATTGCAGTGGTGGTGAAGGATGAGAAGAGAGGCCATTGTTGTTGTTTTTGTTGGTGGTTGTGGTGGTGGTGGTGAAGGATGAGATACCATTGTTGGTGTTGTTGTTGGTGGTGGTGGTGGTGGTGGTGTGGGTGATTGCAGTGGTGATGAAGGATGAGAAGAGAGGCCATTGTTGCTGTTTTTGTTGTTGTTGGTTGTGGTGGTGTTGATGGTGGAGGTGGTGGAGATAATTGTGACATGGAAGCAGAGACTGGTGCAGTATGTATGGTGTTTGTGATGGCATAATATAGAAGTCTGAGAGCAATGAGCACCACCAGCGTCTGTCTCCACCAAGCAAGCAAGCAAGCAAGCAAGCAAGCACATCCATCTTGCCTCCTAAACACCAACACCCTCTCCACCATCATTAGTACCAGCAGGAGAAGAGAGAAATGATGATGGTCTGAGATGCCGTCTGTGTCACACTCGGTATTTATATATAGTTTGCTGTTTGTGACAAGAGGGATGTTGGTACAGTTGGGGAACAAAATATCTGGACACCGTTGAAGGCTTCTGGTAACAATGTCAGTGATATACACGTTAGTAATAGACAAACTTTATTCATTACTACATAAGGATAACTGATATATGGGTGACGTCGACCAACCACAGACAGTGAAATAAAAGTTGTCCTTCAGTTCATTAATACTTTCTCTCATTGATGTGTTTACTTTTGGGGATGTTGCCAGAAGCCGCCAACAGTGTTCACATACATTATTTCCCAACTGTACTAGAGACTATTTTTAACTCTTGGATGTTGTGTGTTTATTTATTTATTTCTACTGTGACGGGTTGATCTTTCTGTTGTTAATCTCGGTGCATTTTATAGGACGGCCTGCATGGTAATATATCGGATGAAAATATATTGAATCAGAAAAAGCAAGTGGATCTCTCGTGTAGTTTTCCCGACGTTTGCTTAAACTTTGAATGTGTGAATAAAAATAGATAATATTGGTAAGTGAAAGGTTTCTCTGTGATGAGAAAAATTGGTAGAATGAATTGCACAAGAAATTCCGATGGGACTAAGTATACTAGTTTGCTGGGTTACGAAAAAAAATGAAAGATAATCACGGTTGCAGTTTGGCGAAATATTGACTACTCTATTGTGAAGGTCATGCAGAAAGTAAAAAAAAAAACATATGTGGACAGCTGTACACAACAATGGCACACCACTACATACTGTATATATTTAAAGCCATGATGATCCCCGTGTGACTAATGTATGCTGCTTCTTTCACAGGCGGCCAGCCACTCTATGTTTTCTTCAGACTTATTAGCAGGCTTGACAACCCCCTCCTCCCTTAGTGAAGCACCCTCATCTTCACACGTTCATTTATAGTCAAAACACGTACATCCATGGGCATACACAAATACACAAAACACACACATGCACGGACAGCAGATTTACACAGACACACGCAATACATACACATAGATATACATGCATACACGTACGAACACAACCACACACATATAGTTAGGTACCCGTCTAGACACAGATTACACACATACCGTGCATCCGTCACACACACACACCTCTGTACACGTGCATGCGTACCCAAATGAACACACACACACACACACACACACACACACACACACACACACACACACACACACACACACACACACACACATATTTCAGCGTTGTGTCATTATATTTTGCATGTGCGCGAGTCCAACTGTCACCAACACACCGTGGCGCACATGTCAGCAATTGGGGACGAGTTTTGGAGGGGAGGGAATTAGTAAGGGGGAGGAGGTTAGAAGTGGTTGGGGCTGGGGTAGTGGAGCAGGGACCGGCTTGCTTGTGGAGGGGAGGGAATGAGAGGGGAGATTGATGGAGGTTGGGGTGACAGTGAATAGCTGGCGTGGGAGAGGGAGTGATGAGAGGGGTCCATGGTTTGACGAGACAAGGTTTGGGTTGTGGTGGTGACGGTGGAGGGGATGTGTTTTGGAGGGAAGGGAAAGGGTTGGCCCAGGTTTGAGGCTGAGGAATTAAGCTTTGGGGCATGGGAGGGGTGACGAGGGTTGGGGATACGAAAAACTGGGGGGGACATGGAGTTGAAACAGAATTAAGGGAAGCTTCAGGGTGACGGGGAAGGGAAAAGGGTAAAGGGGTAATATAGGGAGCAGAAAAATGATATATAAAAGAATTGAAGGGACAGGTATGTGATGAAATAAGCGGACACACACACACACACACACACACACACACACACACACACACACACACACACACACACCTTTTGTAATATTTCTTCCCATCTCGTCCCCTGTGTGTGTGTACGTGTGTGTGTGTTGTTGTTTATCAAGGCCCTGGTTTGTGATGTTTCCCTTCAGCACATTTCTCGGTAGTTTTGGCCTCTTTTGTAGAGTATATATATAAATGTTGTTGTTTTAATCTCTATGTCTACACTATATAGTCTCCATGATAATTGGATATTCTCTTGGTTGCAAAGTGGGTACAGTTGTGTGTATGTGTGTGTGCTCGTGTGTGTTTGTTTTGTGCATCAGCAAGTTTGCGCACGTGAGCGTGGAAGTGCCTGTGTGTGTGTGTGTGTGTGCGTGTGTGTGTGTGTGTGTGCGCCCAGAGGCTAGAGTGTGTGTATATATTCATGTTTACGAAGATGGGAAGGAAATGTAAATCAGTGTAGGAGCAGGAAGAGGGTGAAATATACGAGTTTAGGCGGAGTGAAGTGAGGCGAGGAAGAGATGTGGAAGGAGAGAGAAAAAATAATATATATATATACAGTACGTGTCAGCAAATGTTGAATAGACAAGTGAACAAAAGTATTATATATATATAGGTAGAAATTGCTGAGAGTGAGGAGATATAAAGCGTCATTTTAATACCTATTTAGGACAACACATTTTATATCCAGGTGACAAACATGAATAATTTTACTTTGGCTAACGGCAGACGATATCGCAAGCATTAAGAAAACCTCAAGTGTTATAGTAGAGAAGATAGGGAAGATATAGTATATAAAATCAATTGAATGTACAGTCGGCTCCAGGAATTCGAACACATAGCATTGGTTAATTTTTTTTTTTTTTTTTTTTTTTTTTTTTGTGCACACACTGTATTCATTTTTCTGCTGACTGATTCTAATATGAGCCAAATAACATTACTAGGAAATTTTGGTGTTAGGAAATTACTGTACTAAATTTTCTAGTTGTTACGAACCCTTGATGTCACAGTGGTGTTTACGAATTACTGAGGCCGACTGTACATTACATTTATTGGCCGTTATTCCCTCAACAAGATCCAAGAACACATGCCAAGAAAATTGTCCCTAACATCCTCCTTGGTATATCTTTTCCTTAACCTGAATTGTATTTCCTATATCAGCTTCATTGCTTAGAAAGTTTCCAAGGCATGTACCCTCGCAATCCAAAATTTGTATCCAGGTCTTGTTGAAGTTTCGAATTATTTGACATACTAGTGAACCAATTACACACTTATCCTGTTTCATATTTGCTTGAACTCGCTTAATACTCGATCAGGCTATTCGAAACAAGCCTGGATACTTGTTTTGGATCGCGAGTGTACAGCCACAATCAAATAACCACCGACACTTTCCTTCCATCGTGCAAAGAAATCAGTATCATATCAAAATATAATCATACAATAACACCTTACGTCAACTGAACCCCCTCAATTATTATTATGAGGTATTGCAAAATCATACACGTGTTGTTCTTTATTACCAAGATATTTACTACGATGGAAGGAAAGTGTCGGTGGATATTTGATTGTGGCTGTACACTCGCAGTCCAAAATTTGTATCCAGGTCTTGCTGAAGTTTCGAATCATTTGACATACTAGTGAACCAAAAATTACAACTCTTATCCTGTTTCATATTTGTTTGAACTTGTTAAATACTCAATCAGGCTATTCGAATCAAGCCTGGATACATATTTTGGATTGCGAGTGTACAATATGTGTCTTTGCAAAATTCGTGGATTGTTTACTGAAAACAGCTTGTAAACATATAAAAAAAGTCATGTGTGTTCGTCGAATGAATATTATTTACATTTGAGGGTAAACAATTTTCTCTTATTAAGTCAATGAAAACACATTGCCTCTTTGACATTATTGTACAGTCACGAGCACTAATAAGTATTCAGGTGTGCTTCGAATAAATAAATGCACAATAAAATCTCCATTGGAATTATTTCGCTGGTGAATTGGTGGACTGTTCAAAGCTTCAACCAAGGCTGTATACTTATTAGTGCTCGTGGTTGTACGTATATTTTTTCCCCTTAATTATTCTCCTTCCTACTTTTATGGAAGCTTAGGGAGGAAAGATGCGAGAGAGAAGAGATGGCAGAGAGGGAGAAGAGACAAAGGTAGATGGAAAGAAACAAAAGATGCGAGAGAGAAGAGATGGCAGAGAGGGAGAAGAGACAAAAGTAGATGGAAAGAAACAAAAGATGCGAGAGAGAAGAGGTGAGAGAGAGGGAGAAGAGACAAAAGAGGATGGAGAGAAACAAAAAGATGCGAGAGAGAGAAGAGATGGAACAGAGGGAGAAGAGACAAAAGAGGATGGAGAGAAACAAAAAGAGAGTAGTCAAGACAGTTGCTTAGCTCCCAATAAACTGTAAACGAACCCGAGAATTCCCGGAAATTGTCTAAATATACGAGTGTGTCTGTGTATGTGTATGTGTGTGTGTGTGTGTGTGTGCAGGCGTGTGTGTGTGTGTGTGTGTGCAGGCGTGTGTGTGTGTGTGTGCAGGCGTGTGTGTGTGTGTGTGTGTGTGCAGGCGTGTGTGTGTGTGTGTGATAACCGAGTCAGAGTGTCGTGGTGAATGAAGCATCCTTTGAAGTTAAGGTGGTAATACTTTTTTGTTACATTGGAGTGCCTTGATTCTTCCAAAGTATGCTAGGAAACAACAGGACCAGAAGAGCAAAAATAATAGTGTTCTGTTGCTTGGAATAGTTTGGAGGATTCAGTTACTCCAGATTTACCAACACAAAACTTCCCCCTTAATTAAAGAACCAACAGTACAGTACAATCGGAAACAAAAGCCAACAATTTTCTGTGACCAAAATCTATAATAATATCACTTTATTCCTCGACATAGTTTCATTCAAAGGTGCAGTGGGACATTTACTTCAGTCTATACACACACAGTAACTACTCTCAGGTTTGGCTTGATCATAAAGAGCACCTACATACTGACAAAATAATTATAATCTCCCCTGGTACACATTTTCTACCCACAAGCCTTCATAGACCAATGTCGCCCACCTCCCTTGACAAACTCGTCACTTGGACAATGTAGCCTTCTCGGTATTCACTTCACTCACATACATGGGGTCTTCTTTCTCCCTTCATGCTCTCGGTATTCACACACACACACACACACACACACACACACACACACATACGGGTTCCTTTGAAGTAGGATTGCACTCCATCTCGGTCCCCTTTTTCACACACACACACACACACACACGGGTATTTTTAACTTTAGCCTTCTATCGTTCTGCAGGTGTGTTCAGATATAAAGTGCATAGGCTATAGTCGCTTTGCTTATCAATTTATCTACCTGCACCTTGATTCGCCTCCCTTTTCTTGCTTAGGTGTTTGTTTTGTGGTATAATATATGGAGGAATGAGTATCCCTCAAGTCTGCCTACAAGAAACTATTCATTTGATTGACTGGAGCGCCTTTATTCCTCCAATGTATGCCAGGAAACAGACCCACATGAAGAAAAATAATGGTATCCTGTTGTCTTGAATAGTTTGGAGGAATCAGTTGCTCCAGATTTACCACCCAAAACAATGTGCTATAATTATATCCCCTTAAAAGCCTGTCCAAACGAGTAGCTCCCTAAAAACGAGTAGCTCTTTAAGGACCCTGTATAGGAATTGAAGGCTTCTGATTCCTCCTGACTATGCCAGGAAACACGTTCCTTCCATATAGGTGGTGTTTCGAGGCAATATTTAAAGGACTCATATACCTCCAATTATTTTTACTACATCACAGGGTCCCTTAAGGTGGTAATTCATTTTTGGTACATTGGAGTGTCTTGGATTCCTCTAAAATATGCCAGGAAACAAGACCAGATGAACAAAAATAATGGAGTTCTGTTGTTGCTTTGAATAGTTTGGAGGATTCAGTTGCTCCAGATTTACCAACACAAAATTTCCCCTGTGAAACGAATAGCCCTTCTGTTTTCCCTCAAGAGATTACCCCTATAAAAAAAACCTTTAAACTGACCCGATATTTATCTGTGGGGTGTAAAGAGGTTAAAAATATCATCATGCCATCCCGGGTTTCCCCTTCATCTCTCTCCACAGTGCAGTAATATATTTTTATCGTAAATGCGCGAGTTGTACCCAAAAATCTACCATCCATTCTACCTGTGTCGAGACTCCCCGTGTTGATATCATAATTCAGATGCGAGAGTTAACGCTGAGTAGGTACAAAGAAAACAATAAAGGAAGTAGGAGGAGGAGGAAGGGGAGCAACACACAGGAGAAGGCTGAGAAAGAATTGGAAGAGAGAAGGCAGAGAAAGAATTGAAAGAGAGAAGGAAGGGGGACAACAAACAGTAGAAGGCTGAGAAAGAATAGAAAGAGAGGAGGAAGAGAAAGAATTGAAAGAGAGGAGGAAGGAGGGTAGCAAACAGGAGGAGACAGAGAAAGAATAGAATAGAAAGAGAGGAGGAAGGGGGGATAAGAAACAGGAAGAGGCATGCAGAGAAAGAATAGAAAGAGAGGAGAAAGAAAAAAAATAGAAAGAGAAGAGGAAAGTGGGTAAGAAACAGGAGAAGGCAGAGAAAGAATAGAAAGAGAGGAGGAAGAGAAAGAATAGAAAGACAAGAGGAAGAGAAAGAATAGGAAGAGGAAAGTTTGGTTGAGGTGGAGAAAGAGAAGATGGGGAAGAAAACACTCTGAGGAAAATAGTTATAGTTGTGAGCTGGGTGTATATAGGCTAGATGGAGGAAAATAATAAAAGGTAGAGGAGGAGGAGAAGAAAAAAGGAGGAGAAACTGGAGAGGAAAAGGGTAAGGAAGTAACTCTCTCTCTCTCTCTCTCTCTCTCTCTCTCTCTCTCTCTCTCTCTCTCTCTCTCTCTCTCTCTCTCTCTCTCTCTCTCCATTTCTTCCGTCCTCCCTCTCCCCCCCTCTCTCCCTCCATTTCTTCCATCCTCTCTCTCCCTCCCTCACTCCATTTCTTCTATCCATTCCCTCCCTCCCTTCCTCCCTCCATTTCTTCCGTCCTCCCTCTCCCTCCCTTCCTCCCTCCATTTCTTCCGACCTCCCTCTCCCTCCCTCTCTCCTTCAAGCGGGCATCATCCACTAAACAAGATCAAAGCAACACACAGGAAGGGAGAGGAAAGAGAGAGTGCACGAGCCCTCACAACACACACACACACACACACACACACACACATTAATCTGCTACACACTCTGCACACTTCATCCAAAAAAATGTAAATATCTGCATGCAAGCAAATGTTTCGTTTTGTTTTTTTCACCTCCATTACTTTCTCTTGAGTGCTAAAAACGTATGTAGGCTAAACAGGAGGTAGGCTTTTGTTTATTTAACTTGTGAATGGCGTTTGTGAGTTAGTCCAAGCTTGCTATGTATATGTATGTTAATGCCATTTGGCTACTTACGTGCCTCTGACAAGAAAATTCGACTGGTGGTAGCCCAAGGAAAAAAAAAATACATATATATAAAAGTCATCAGTAGTTGTGTCCGTGTTCAGAGAAATTTGGAATAGATTAAATAAACAACAGTGAAACTATATCAATATACAACAACGGCATATTATATAATTAATAATATATAACTATAGACTATTTCCCACTGCCCAACACAAAGTCGTAAGAGTATATATACTTTGTGTTGACACTGTACTGAAAGGATATAAAGTTAGTGTGAAATTATTTGAGATAGAAGATAGTAGTTCCCTTGATTACTAACGTCTAACAGCTGCTAGCAAACAGAAACAACACATGTAGACCACTGACAAAGACAAACAACACATGTAGACCACTGACAAAGACAAACAACACATGTAGACCACTGACAAAGACAAACAACACATACAGACCACTGACAAAGACAAACAACACATGTAGATCACTGACAAAGACAAACAACACATGTAGACCACTGACAAAGACAAACAACACATGTAGACCACTGACAAAGACAAACAACACATACAGACCACTGACAAAGACAAACAACACATACAGACCACTGACAAAGAGAGAGAGAGAGAGAGAGAGAGAGAGAGAGAGAGAGAGAGAGAGAGAGAGAGAGAGAGAGAGAGAGAGAGATGCACGTTACAATGCAGATCAGTGACAAAGGGAATCATTCACATGTATAGAGACCACTGACAAAGATGGTATTCCTTAGTATTTCTGTATCCCTGTATAACATTAAGTGCCACTGTTTCCTAATTATTTGAGTCCTATTTTAGATGTGGTCTCCAGTAAAAATGAAGTGACTCCTGTTTTAGAATTTTAGATCAACTGCATCATGATATAAATTCAGTGCTCCCATTGTAAATCGATTATCTCATCTTGTAATTATTTTAACACTTGGAATTACCCAGGCCTGCCACTTATGTATTCCCAGAAATATATAACAGATTGATATATGTCGCTGACTGTACAGCTTGTTTTGGAGAGAGAGAGAGAGAGAGAGAGAGAGAGAGAGAGAGAGAGAGAGAGAGAGAGAGAATATGTTCAAGGGAGAGAGTGGAGAACATCCTCACTCAACGTGTACTCCTCTTAATTAATATATTTCCACTCTCTCTCTCTCTCTCTCTCTCTCTCTCTCTCTCTCTCTCTCTCTCTCTCTCCGATGAGTGTGTTAGCTGTATCTCCGAGGGATGAGGATAAAATAGAACAAAGGAGTCTAATTAGTGAGACACGAGCTGAGTTGGGTGATTCAACACGGCCACCACAACATTGGCAGCTAAATGTCGTCGTCGTCGTCTTCGTCTTTTTGATGTTGATGTTGGTCATATATTGTTTATCTCTTTTCCAACGGTCCTTATTGTTTATAGTCGGTCTTCCCGTCGTTCTATTTATCTTTCTACCTTACATTTTTATTTATTTTCTTACTTTCCTTTCTTTTCTTTTATTTTCTTATTTTCCTTTCTTTCCTTTTCTTTCCTATCACCTTCCAAACTGATTTGTTTTGTTTATCATCTTTCATCCCCTATTTTCTCTTTCATAACTCGTGCTTCCTACTCTTATAATTACCTTTTCTCTCCTCTCTTCCTTGTCTCTTCTTCCCCTTTCTCTTCCTTGTCTAATGATTCCTCTATTTGTTTATCTTCTTCCTCCTCCTCCTCCTCCTCCTTCTCCCCTTTCCTCTCTCCATCCATTTCCTAGTTATATTTTTTCTCTTGTGTATAATTATTGATGACACATTGTCCATCACCGCTATTGTTGTCAGTGATGTTGTATTTATGGGACCCCGTGTTGTAGTCTAAAAATTGAAGGTTCGTGAGTCCTTCTTCTAACACTGCCACGAAACACCACCTATATTGAAGGAGCTTGTTTCGTGGCATAGTCAGGAGGAATCAAAAGCCACCAAGTCTCATTCATTCATTCATACACGATCACAGGGTCCTTAATTAAATGAGGGTCTGTGATTCCTCCAAACTATGCCACGAAATAGATGGTCCCCCTATTAGTACCATTGTGGGTGTCTGTTGTCTGTCATAGATTAGAGGACTCAGTAGACCTTCCAATTCACCAACAAGAGAATCTCCTCTTAAGGGGGTGCGGGAGTAGGGGGACAGGCTTGGGGGGGGGGGATTATATTTATCTTGGTAAAGGGGATTTTAGTTGTTGGTTCCTCCCGAGTTGGCTTTTATTTATAGGCAAGTAGCTCGTGTCAACAACGTTTTGTTTACGTCACTTCTTATTTACAAACCACAAACATGGAGAATTGTGCCTCCAACCAAGCTTCACCGTGAACATTTTCGTCAAACACCTCATTATAATGTGAATATATTTGAAGGTGACAAGAAAAGATTATTATATATATGTAAATCATAAAATAAAATCATATTATCTTGTTTCATAATTTTTTTTTTTTTCGTTTCAGAGTTGCGATGTTTTTAGACACACTGTATGTATGTATGTAGTGTGTGTATGTTTTGTTGGCTACCCTCTAGGCTACCCAACAACTCACTATGTATAGTGTGTGTGTGTTTTGTTCGTTTTTAGTTTGTTTTTTTTTGTTTGTTTTCTGATTCACGATTGTAGCATGTGCAAGATGGTGATTGACTGAGCATATGAAGAGGGTACGGTAATTCACTTTTGTTGTTACATTGGAGTGCCTTGATTCCTCCAAAGTATGTCAGGAAACAAATCCAATTAATAAATATAATGGTATCCTGTTGCTTGGAATAGGTTGGAGGAACTATAGTTGCTTAAAATTTACCACCAACAACACTGTACTATAAACCCTAATGTGATATTTTGTGTGGCAAATTTTTTTTTACATTTTGATAAACACATTTTGATAATACATTTTAATAATACACACACACACACACACACACACACACACACACAGTATATAACATGGCAAGTGACAGCAGTATATTCATCCGTGTCTGTTGTATATATGTATGTCCTTTCTTCAGCCAACTATATATAATTATGTATGTATGTGATATATAATAATTATTGTGTGATGGAAAAGCCTCTTGGCATCTTCCTCTCATCTCATCTACTATACTCCCCTCCTCTCCTCTGTCACTGCTGCCACCGTCCTTCTCTCTCCCCACGAATATATGACACACACACACACACACACACACACACACACACACACACACACACACACACACAATATTCGAAGTCAGTGAGTATGCCTTGTTACCCTACGATGCTACACTGCCACACACCACGCCACACTATACCACCTCCTCATGCCTCCACACACACACCACCACACACCACCACACTGTCACACACCACACACACAGAATATCAAAGTCAGTGAGTATGCCTTGTTACCCTACGATGCTACACTACCACAGCACCACGCCACGCCACACTATACCACCTCATGCCTCCACACACAAACACACACAACACTGACACACACACACACACACACACACACACACACAGTATTCAAAGTCAGTGAGTATGCCTTGTTACCCTACGATGCTACACTACCACACACCACGCCACACTACACCACTTCATGCCTCGACACACACACACACCACCACACACACACCACACTGTCAGCCTCAACTACTGGGCTTGCTTACTTTCGTGCATTATTTGTTTAACCTGACAAAAAATACACAGACCTCTTCATTTCTCTTTTCCCACCTGGGCTGCTTTTTGTCGTCTTTATTTTATTTTATTTTATTTTTTTATTATATCTCATACATTATTATCATTTTATTATAATTTCTCATCAATGTATTTCTATTAATGTATAATAAATAATAGATAAAACCTCTCATCTCAAGCATTTTAATTATCGTCTAGGTAATGTATGTTAATTCATGAATAATTAATAAAAATATAAATACGATGAGTATTATATATTTTTATTTCTTGTTAAAAAGGTAGAACTCTATTTTCTTATTTGTCTCATCTCTCTTGTCTTCTCTATGCCTCTTTCAACCAAATATTTCTCTTCCTTATGTATCTTCTCTCTCTCTCTCTCTCTCTCTCTCTCTCCTCTCTCTCTCTCTCTCTCTCTCTCTCTCTCTCTCTCTCTCTCTCTCTCTCTCTCTCTCTTTTTTCTGATTTTTCTTCCTTCGTCTCAAGTTTCGTTTCTTTTCTCTTTATATATTTTCAGTTTTTATATTGTTTCATTCTCTCCTTTTTTCTTACTTTATATTATCAAGAGAGAGGAGAGAGAGAGAGAGAGAGGAGAGAGAGAGAGAGAGAGAGAGAGAGAGAGAGAGAGAGAGATAGGATAAAATAATAATTACATTGCAAAAAATTCTGCTTTCCTTGTCTACTTCTGTCTTCATTTATCCTGCTTTCTTTTACTTACTCTCTTCTATCCCTTTTGAATCTCTCTATCGATATTCTTGTTCCCCTTCTACCCCTCCATGCCCTATCCATCTATTCTCTTATTCTGTTAAATTGTGTGCTTACTGTCCCTCCTATCTAATCAGCCTTTTCCTCGGGTGCGCCATATGACCTCGCTGTTGCGGCTCCTAATATCAATCAATCAATCCATTTTCCTTCTTTTTTTCTCATGCACATCTAATACCATCGTTTCCTTTCTTCCAGTAAGTGCATGGAGACCAAACCCAAGTGGAGATACGATAATCATTATACTGCGACACACACACCCACCCACCAGCCACAGCATAATATCATATAAAGCAGATATCGTACGTGAGTATATACACATTGTTGTACTCGTTGGATCTCTGTGGTAATTGAGGGGGAAGGGACGGATGGATAGATGGATGGATTGGAAGGAGAGGAAGAAAGAGGAGGCACAAGCTTGGGTGGAATGAAGGAGAAGAGAAAGGGAACTGAGAGAGAGAGAGAGAGAGAGAGAGAGAGAGAGAAAGGGCTATGGGAGACGAGTGTGGGAGAGAAAGTAAGAGTGAGAGAGAGAGAGAGAGAGAGAGAGAGAGAGAGAGAGAGAGAGAGGAAGTGTGTGTGTGTGTGAGGGCCATGGAAGACGAGTGTGGGGAGAGAAAGTGAGAGTGAGAGGCAGGGAGAGGGAGGTGCATGGGGGAGGGGGAGATAGCTATACTAATAATATGATGGGTTGAGCGTGAAGGCGGTGTGTGTGTGTGTCTAGTCTGTGAGCCACGGAAAAATAATGAGAGAGAGAGAGAGAGAGAGAGAGAGAGAGAGAGAGAGATGAGAAGAGGGGAGAGAGATGGCATAAGCATTTAGAGTATGAATAAAATAGAGAGAGAGAGAGAGAGAGAGAGAGAGAGAGAGAGAGAGAGAGAGAGAGAGAGAGAGAGAGAGAGAGTATAGATATGATTGAAGGAAGCTTAATTAAGGTGGTAATACTTTTTGGTACATTGGAGTGCCTTGATTCCTCCAAAGTATGCTAGGAAACAGCAGGACCAGAAGAGAAAAATTAATAGTGTTCTGTTGCTTGGAATAGTTTGGAGGATTCAGTTGCTCCAGATTTACCAACACAAAATTATTTCCCCCCCTGAAGGTTTCATGCTTGGATTGTCGGAAAATTCTTACTTGGGTCGGTCACGGA
>JAWQEG010003241.1:17500-28365 GCA_033782935.1 Petrolisthes cinctipes | reverse complement strand
CCATCACCCCTTCTTCCACCATTCCTCCCCCCCCCCTCTCCCATCACCCCTTCTTCCACCATTCCTCACCCCTTCCTCCTCCCATCCTACTCCCTCCCGTGACATAATCCTTACCTCCTCCCTTCCTGACCCCTTCCTATCCATCATCTCTACCTCCACCCTTCCTGACCCCCTCCCATCCCATCATCTCTACCTCCTCCCATCCATAACCCTTCCCATCATTCCTACCTCCTCCCTTCCTGACCCCTCCCCTCCCATCATCTCTACCTCCTCCCTTCCTGACCCCCTCCCATCTTCCCTACTCTCCTCCTCCCATCACCTCATCCCCGTCAGCCATTTGGGCAATTTAGTCGTAATGGTTCATCAGGTGAGTGGGTATGTGTGTGTGTGCGTGTGTGTGTGTGTGTGTGTGTGTGTGTGTGTTTAGTGGCTGCAAGACTTCACCTCATTACCTGCCACTAAGGGTCGTATTCCTTGTTAAACTCGAATTACTGCTTGATAATAATAATAATAATAATAATAACAATATTAATAATAACAATAATAATAATAATAATAATAATAATAATGATGATGATAATAATAATAATAATAATAATAATAATAATAATAATAATAATAATAACAATAATAATAATAACAATAATAACAATAATAATAATAATCATAATAATAATAATAATAGGTTATCCTGAACAGTAATGAGGCTTGTTTTTTTTTTTTTTTTTTTTTTTTGTGTGTGTGTGTGTGACCTGGTAATTATTAGTTCTTGCAGTTGTACAGGAAATTGCCACCCACCACCAGCCAGCCTCATGTCACGTCATTCCTGTTGATGAAAGTGTTTTTGATAATGAACTTCATATTAATTAGAAAGAACTTGGAATATAAACGTCGCACTCACCACCCCCACACACCCACACACCCACACTGTCGGAATAGCAAGGAATGAAAGAAGGAAGGATGGAAGGTTGGATGGAAGGAAGGTAGGATGGATGGATTGATGGATGGAAGGAAGGTTGGATGGAAGGAACTAAGGAAGGAAGGATGGAAGCAAGGAAGGATGGAAGGAAGGATGGAAGGAAGGTTGGATGGAAGGAAGGATGGATGCAAGGAATGAAGGAAGGAACTAAGGAAGGAAGGATGGATGGAAGGAACTAAGGAAGGAAGAAAGGAAGGAAGGATGGATGGAAGGATGAAAGGAAGGAAGCAAGCAAGGAAGCAAGGAAAGGATGAAATTAAGGATGGAAGGATGGGGAAGGGCTAAGCTATATTGTGGTCCGTCGTAATATTAACAGGATGTCTTTCTTTACATTCTTTACATTACAACTTTGAGGTGAAGGAAGAAAGTGTGAATGTGGCAAAGAATATTATAAAAGGAGAGTGTGACGGTGGACGAAAAATTAATGAAAATGAAGAATATTATGAAGGGAGTGTGATTATAAGGAAAAATGTATATATGTAATTTTTTTTTTTTTTATGTATGTATGTGTATGGTCGTTATCCCTGCCAGTTTACGCCCCTAATATGGTCGTTTAAGAGTTAATATAGATTTAGTCGGAGCATATCTCGTATTCAAAGTGTTTTTCATGTATTTTTCTATTCTGACTTTGAGGTTCAATTTGTGATTCAAGTCTCAGTTTTGGGTTCAGTTTCTAGATGAGTTTGAGAGTAGTGGCTTCCTTACTTACTCACCTGGCTGGCTGGGCTGTGCTCCATAGGTGATACGTGTTGAAGGGAAGAAGGGCCCGCGGGTTATAGAGTCTCTTAGTGATGGCGTCTTGGTGTTGGCGAGGTATGAGCCGGATCATCCCACACTTCTCTCTCTCTCTCTCTCTCTCTCTCTCTCTCTTCACACACCATCCATCCAACACTATGCATTCAGTAACACACATTCATAAGCTATACACTCCACAATTGCATTTTGTACCAGTCTCCCCATGTCATTAACACACAAACACACACACACTCGTTCCAGGCGAGAGCAGGAGTAAGATCATAGTTAGGAATTAGTAATAAGTGTCATGAAGTGAGTGAACTGTCCCACCTTCTGTGTGGTGTACACTCGCAATCCAAAATATGTATCCATGCTTGCTTCAAATAGCCTGATCGAGTAGTAAGCGAGCTCAAGCAAATATGAAACAGGATAGGCGTTGCAATTGGTTCACTGGTATGTCAAATGATTCGAAACTTCAACAAGACCTGGATACAAATTTTGGATTGCGAGTGTACATCCATGGCTGATAGTGGTGGACCAGGGTCCAAGGAGTGTTGGAGAGCAACTGAACAGAGTTCGAATAAGTGAGTCTTCTAAACCTCTCTCAACGTTGAGAATGGTTTGGAAAATTCACTTGTTCGAACTCTGTTCAATTGCTCTCCAACACTCCTTGGACCCTGGTCCACCACTATCAGCCATGGCTATACTGTATTGTACCTATCACTCCTAACATTATCCGGGTGTAGCCAGTCTGGGCTTCCACCACCAGAATGTGTATTATTGTACAGGTCACGAGTAGCCTAATGTGTCCCTCCTTGGCAAGCATGAAACTTTATGTAACATCAATTAACGGATGAAGTTTAACCCAACTCAGAGCATTGTTTTTTTTACTGAGCCTTAACCAGTACTCTACTACATCCATGCTGTGAAAGAATGACATTGCTTTATATCTACTATCCATTATCCCACGAATATTTGTCATCTTAGTACGTCACTCTGCGCCTTTATATTTCCAGTACTGAATTACAGATGTTTTTCTGGCCTAGTTTTATAAGAACTCATCAATACTCAAACATTTCTTTTGGCGTTATGTAACTTCCTATTTAAACAGCAACAGAAATTTCTTGCGCTGTTGCCAGGTTATACCGAATTGAGCATCTGGAGGAGAACATGCATTGCAACTATGGGAATAGATGGTAACTCTCTCTCTCTCTCTCTCTCTCTCTCTCTCTCTCCATGATTGTTTGTTTGTTTGTTTGGCTGTGTGTGTGCCTCTCTCCCAATCACATTATCCTTGTGTCTGACTGGTTGTCTATTCCACCCTCACTTTTAAGCCATTAGCGAGAAGGAGACTGGGACTGCTTGTGTGTGTGTGTGTGTCTGTGTCTGTGTGTGTGTGTGTCTCTGTGTGTGTGTCTGTGTGTGTGTGTGTGTGATCAGTATGCCGGTGTGGGGGCGTGTGTAGCTGATGACGTTACCCGCCCACACTGCCCATTACTTCATTATCTGACGCTGGCAACTACCTCGCCCACTCCAATCCATTCTAATTCACCACACTCTCCACCCACTGTCTCCCTCCACCACCACACCCCATCACCACATTCTTTTCCACATCAACACGACCCATCACCACACTCTTCTCCACACACACACATCACCACAACCATCCACCACACCCCATCACCACACTCTTCTCCACTCCACCACGACCCATCACCACACTCTTCTCCACACACACACCCATCACCACAACCATCACCATACCTCGGTACCACTCTTCCACATCACCACACCTTCCACCACCACCACCACCACCACCTACACTATACTGAACACGTGCTGAACATCTAATTTTAATCTCTTTTGTTCAATCATATTTCTGACTGAGGTTAATTCAGTGCTCCCAGTATTACCCAGAACTAACTTAATTTCTTCCAACTTAACTGGCGCAGAAAAGGTCAAATGATTTATGTAAGGTCTGACGGTGGGGATTTCGTGTATATCCCTCGGGGAACTTAAGATTTTTACAGTTTACCTATGTACTGTACGACGAAAAGGGTGTATATAATCGCTCGAGGGCGCTGTGTGTGTTCTGTTAACATTTACCAGAACAACATGACGATGGGAAAGTTTTAAATGGACTACTGAACACAAGAAATATTTCCTGTGGTTCAAAAAAAAATCTTTGTACAGCCAGATGCACAAATTTTATCTAGTACCACTAAGATCTTAACACCATAATTATAATGTTTACGAATATATTGAAATTTTTGTTCATTTTTACCAAGAAAAAAAAAAAAAAAAAAAAAAAAAAAAAAGAGGTGGTGAGGGTTAGTGTGGTGGTTGGGAAAGTTACTGAGTGCTGGTGTGTTAGAGAGAGGAAGAGAGCAGGTTTAGTGGTGATATCAGATGCATTTGTTGAGAGCAAGGATGGTGGTGGTGGCGGTGGTAATGGTGGTGAAGGTGAAGATAAAAAAAAAAACATAGTCAGTATTCACGGGCCGAGCGAGTTTCTGGGAATGGTGCTTCGGTCGGTGTTGGCTGGCTGGTGTTTGTTTGTTTGTACATTTTTAAAGAGAGTGTCGTGAGGGCAGAGACAGAAACGCAGGCGAGGAAAAAGAAATCCAGTTTGCAGAAAGTTCACTCGGGGTAAGACGGATGACTCACCCCAAGGGATAATCCTGTGTGTACCTTGTGAGACGCAGGGAGTGGCACGAGGGATGGAACAACAGGAAGAGAAACAAGAGAGAGGAGGATGTGGCCAGCCGGGTTGAGTTGGAGTAGTAGAAGTGAGCATGAAGGAGGAAGAGGAAAAGAAGGGAGTATCGAGAAGGATGTATGTGTAGAGATTTGAGTTGCAATGGAAGGAAGGAACATGAAGTGAAATAGGAAAAATGTAGTGTATGAACAAGACTGTGTGGATAATGTAGCAGAAACAAGGAGAGGGAAAAAGGTTGGAACTAGGAAGAAGCTGGAATGAAGATGATGATGATGATGAGGATGATAATGAGAAGAAGGAGGATAGCAGAGAGTATGAACTGGTAGGAGGTGTGGGGAGAGGAGGAAGTAGTAGTAGTAGTAGTAAGAGTAGTAGTGGTGGTGGTAGTAGTAGTAGTAGTAGTAGTAGTGGTGGTGGTAGTAGTAGTAGTAGTAGTAGTAGTAGTAGTGATGGTAGTAGTAGTAGTAGTAGTAGTAGTAGTAGTAGTAGTAGTGATGGTAGTAGTAGTAGTAGTAGTAGTAGTAGTAATAGTAGCAGTAATAGTAGTAGTGTAAAATATGAAGAAGAGACAAACATAGCAGAGGAGGACGAAGATGGGAAGGAAGAGTAGAAAGACGAGGAGATTGAGATATGACAGGAAGAAGCAGAGTTCAAGAGCAAAACATTCGAACTGGTGACGGTGGAAGAGGGTGTCGTAAAAAATGAGAGAAATGAAGAGACCAGCTAAAGAAGTTGGTAGTAGTAGAAAAAAAACAGGTGAAACTGGAAAATAAATACGTGAGGAAATAGACATTAAATTGCGAGAGACGGCAAGGAAAAAGAGGAGGTTTGGGTCGGAATGAGATGGAAACAAGGAGCAGGAGGAGGGAAAAGTGTGTGTGTGTGTGAGAAAGAGAGAGAGAGAGAGAGAGAGAGAGAGAGAGAGAGAGAGAGAGAGAGAGAGAGAGAGGAGGGAAAAGTGTGTGTGTGTGTGTGTGTGAGAGAGAGAGAGAGAGAGAGAGAGAGAGAGAGAGAGAAAGAGAGAGAGAGTGTGTGTGTGTGTGTGCCGAGGAGTTGACGCCAGAAAAAAATATGAGAGCATAGCAAGGAGGAAATGAAAATGAAGGTGTAAAGAGGATGCAGGTTTATCAAGGCCGAAGTGAAAACGGAAAGGAGGAAAAGAGGGAGATGGAAGAGGCATGCAGCAAGAGAAAGGAAGAAAGGAGGGAGGGAAGAGAGAGCTAAAGAAGGAGAATAACAAGGAGGTAGTAGAAGAGGAGAAAGTGAAATAGCATGAGGACGAACAGAACAGGAGGAAAAATAGGATAAAGAGAAACAGAATGGGGAAAGAAGGATTGGGAAGAATGAGAGAGGAAGTTATCATAGAGAATGTGTAGTTAGAACAGATACATGTGTGTGTGTGTGTGTGTGTAGGACTGGTGCACAAGGAAGAGAGAAGGGAGAAAGGGAGAGAAGTGGTGTGTGTGTGTGTGTGAGTGTGTGTGCGTGTGAAAGGAGAATGGAAGGAGAGAAGTGGTTTTGTGTGTGTGTGTGTGTGTGTGTGTGTGTGTGAAAGGAGCATGGAAGGAGAGAAGTGGTGTGTGTGTGTGTGTGTGTAAAAGGAGAGGAGGTGGTGAATATAGAAAGTGACAGGAGCAAGTGTGACGAGGGAAAGAATGTGTGTGTGTGTGTGTGTGTGTGTGTGTGTGTGTGTGTAGTGAGAGCAGGTGTGTGGAGGGACGAGTGTTTGGGCTAACTGCAGTGCGGGTGCCTTGGAAATGAAAAGGAGAGAGAGAGAGAGAGAGAGAGAGAGAGAGAGAAAGAGAGAGAGAGAGAGAGAGAGAGAGAGAGAGAGAGAGAGAGAGAGTGGATAAAGGGATACGAGAGAGAGAGAGAGAGAGAGAGAGAGAGAGAGAGAGAGAGAGAGAGAGTGGATAAAGGGATACGAGAGAGAGAGAGAGAGAGAGAGAGAGAGAGAGAGAGAGAGAGAATGTGTGGTTGTGAGGCCATGGAGGAGCAAAGAGAAATTCAGGATGAGAATAAGAGAGACCAAGCAAGGAGAAGAAGAAATGAAAGAGGGGAAGGAGAAGATGGATGGATGAATAGGTGGGAATATGGCCAGAGACAAAAAAAAAAATTATATATGTAAAAAAAAAAAAAAAAAAAAAAAAAAAAAAAAAAAAAAAATGGGAAAAGACAAAATGAAGAAAAATTTAATGTTTGCATAAGACGAGAAAGAGACGAAATTAAATAAGGATAAAGACAATAAGATAATTAGGAAAAAGTAGAAGAGAAGGACAAAAAAATAATGAAGATGAGGAGGAGGAAGAGGAGGAGGAGATAATGAGACCAGTGAGAAGCATATAATTAAGAAAAATAGGTAAGAACATTTATGAATAAGAAGTGGAGGAATAGCTTAGAAGAGGAGGAGAAGGAGGAAGAGAGAAGAGGAGGAGGAGAAGGAGTTGAAGGAGAAGAGTAGAAGGAGAAAGAGGAGGAAGAGAAGGAGCAGGAAGGAGAAGAGTAGAAGGAGGAGAGAGGAGAAGAGTAAAAGGAGAAGGAAGAAGAGGAGAGGGAGGAGGAGGAGGAGGGGGAGAAGGAGAAGAGTAGAAGGAGAAGGAGGAGGAAGAGGAGGAGAAGAAGGAGAAGGAGGAGGAGGAGAAGGAGGAGGAGGTGGAGGAGGAGGAGGAGTAGGAGAAGGAGGAGGAGGAAGAGGAGAAGGAGAAGGAGGAGAAGGAAAAGAGTAGAAGGAGGAAGAGGAAAGGGAGGAGGAGAAGGAGGAGGAGGAGGAAGAGGAGGAAGAAGAAGAGTAGAAGGAGGAGAAGGAGGAAGGAGAAGAGTAGAAGGAGGAGAATGAGAAGAGTAGAAGGAGGAGGAGGAGGAGGAGGAGAAGAAGGAAGAGGAAATGGGACCTGAGAACGAGAAGTATTTTGGAAGAAAGAGAAACCAGAGGACAACGGAAGAGAATATAATTAAATCGATGCTGGTAAAATAAAAACATCCTAAATAGAAATGGAATATATGACTAAGAAAGGAAAAGGACTATATTATTAATTAAAAGAGAGAGAGAGAGAGAGAGAGAGAGAGAGAGAGAGAGAGAGAGAGAGAGAGAGAGAGAGAGAGAGAGACCACCATAGTATTAAATTAAGGAAGGTAGAAGGAATGATGAGAGAGAGAGAGAGAGAGAGAGAGAGAGAGAGAGAGAGAGAGAGAGAGAGAGAGAGAGAACATAATTGAGAGTAAAAATAAGAGAAGCCCCTGAATGAGAGAGACGTGAAGACAGGGAGAGGAGGAAAGAATGCCTAGAACAAGAGGGAGGAAGGAAGGGAGGGAGGGAGGAAGGGAGGGAGGGAACTGGTAATAAGGAAAGAAGGCAAGGCAGTAAGGAACAAGGAAGGAAGGAAGGAAAGAAGTAGAGAAGGAAAGAAGAAAATAAGTTGAAAAAAAAGGAAGAAAGGAAAGAAATAGAGAAGGAAGAAAGGAAATAAGTAGAAAAAGAAGAAAGGAAACAAGTAGAAAATGAACGAAGGAAGGAAGGAAACAAGTAGAAAATGAACAAAGGAAGGAAGGAAATAAGTAGGTAGGAAACAAGTAGAGAATGAACGAAGGAAGGAAGGTAGGAAGGCATGAAGGCAGGCAGGTCCCAACACTCGCCAGAAAGCCCTGAGACACACTGCATCTTGCCTTACACTGGTGGGTCTCGGGGTCTAATAGGATTGCTCCCACCTGATGAAACTTACTTATTTTCTCTAGCCCAGACGAATAGGGGGAAAAAAACACACACATTGCGGTGCAGTTTTGTTTCGCCAAGGAAGGTGTGTGTGTGTGTGTGTGTGTGTGTGTGTGTGTGTGTGTGTGAGGGGGGTGGATGGGTGGATGGGTAGGTAGGTAGGTAGGTGGGTGTTTGGGTGTGTAATTAAAAGGTACAGAGAGAGAGAGAGAGAGAGAGAGAGAGAGAGAGAGAGAGAGAGAGAGAGAGAGAGAGAGTGAGAGAGAGAGGGGGGGAGGAAGGAGAAAGGGGGGTTACTCTCATCTGATGAAACTAGATTTTTCTCTCGCTGTCTTTTTGTTTATCTTGAAAAATTGTTGTATACAGTTTTGTTTCACTACGTGTACTCTGTGTGTGTGTGTGTGTGTGTGTGTGTGTGTGTGTGTGTGTGTGTGTTTAAAAGAAAGAGGAAAGAGGGGCTCAGAGAAAGAAAGAGACGGAGGGAGAGGAAGGAAAATTGGATGGAAGTGGGAGGAGGGAGATGGGAGAGGTAGGAGAAGGATTAGGAATATATACGAATGTGTATATATATGGCAGACCTTGACCCGCACAACTAACTCTAACATTTTAACCAGAAAACAATTAACTCTATTGAATGCACACGTAAACTTCCAGGCCCATTCCAGGGGACACAGCCTCAGCCACAGACACAGACGGACAGACAGACAAGAGAGAGGCATAAAGTACAGACGGACAGACAGACAGACAGGCAGAAATGACTGATATATAATAGACAGACAAACGAGTGAAGTGACGAACATTTAGATAGACAGACAGGCAGAATGATTAACATATAGATTTTACAGACAGACAGACAGAGTTAGTACCACACCTGATCTAACTAAGCCCTACAGTGGACGGAAAATGACAGTCGGTGATTGCAGACCTCTCCCCTTCCCCCAGCCTCACTGTCAATGTACTGTATGTTAAGGGACCCTGTGATGTAGTCAGGAAATTGGATGTAAATGAGTCCTTCAAATATTGCCACGAAACACAACCTATATGGAAAAAGCTTGTTTCGTGGCATAGGTAGGAGGAATCAGAAGCCTCCAATTCCTATACACGATCACAGGGTCCTTAAGGGAAGCATCTTTTGTTGGTGAATTACAAGGCTACTAATTCCTCCTAACTATAACAGAAAACAGACAGACGCCCTCAATGAAATGGGGGATCTGTTTTGTGGCATAGTTTGGAGGAATCAGTAGCCTTCCAATTTACCAACGAAAGAATCTCCCCTTAAACCGAATGTACTGAATAAATTATGCGTCGGAAATAGTTAATAGTTATTCAGAAAACAAGTCCAGAGTAATTGGTGTGTAAATCTTATGCTTCTTCTTCTTCTTCTTTTTTTTTTTACACTGGTCTATTTTTAAGGGTAATTGGTGTGTAAATCTTATGCTTCTTCTTCTTCTTCTTTTTTTTTTTACACTGGTCTATTTTTAAGGTATTGCTAATTATGTATGTTTCACCATGACCCAAAACCTTCCCTGTGTGTGTCAACTCTGCTGTAAAAATAGAAAATCAATCAAGGAGCAACAAGTTAAATGACCCTGTGATCGTGTATGAAAATTGGAGGCTTCTGCAGATTCCTCCTGACCATGCCACGAAACAAACTCCTTCCATATAGGTGGTGTTTCGTGGCAATATTTGAAGGACTCATTTATCTCCAATTTTCTGACTACATCACATGCAGGTTCTCTTAAAGGTGACAGGTACAAGCCCCCCAAAAAAAGACAGAGATATTGTCCATAACACATCATATTTTTTTTGTGTTTTTTCTGGTTAATATTTCCATGATGACTTCTTCGTTAATCTGCAGATAATGTAGCTCTGAAAAACGGTGAGATAATTGGGTGATTTCAAACACTATTTAACTCTAGGTGTGTGAAGTTTACATTAGCCTAGAGAGAGAACACTGCCCAACACCTGCTTCAAGATATCGAATAAAAAAATAATTTACAAATGTTCAATAACACACACACACACACACCCACACCAGAATTGTAAGAGACACGAAGGGAAGGAAGAGGAGGAGGAGGAAGAGAAGAAGATTGGGGAAGGAAAAAGTAGGAGAAGATAAGAGGTTGTTGAGGAAGGAAAGTGGCGGCCGGAGGAGGTGGAAGAGAGAGAGAGAGAGAGAGAGAGAGAGAGAGAGAGAGAGAGGGAGAGAGAGAAAATTCAGGAGTAATGTGGACAAAAGGAAAGGGAATGACATCAGGGTGAGAGTGGTGGGGATGAGAGAACCAACCACTGCATGAGGGACGCCAGTGTGTGTGTATGTGTGTTTGTGTTTAGGGTGAGAGTGGTGGGAATGAGAGAACCACAGCATGAAGGACTCCAGTGTGTGTGTATGTATGTGTGTGTTCAGGATGAGAGTGGTGGGGATGAGAGAACCAACCACTGCATGAGGGACGCCAGTGTGTGTGTATGTGTGTGTGTGTGTGTTTGTTTAGGGTGAGAGTGGTGGGAATGAGAGAACCACTGGATGAAGGACGCTGTGTGTGTGTGTGTGTGTATGTGTGTGTGTGTGTGTGTGTGTGTTACCGGGCAGGCGAGGTGCGTGAAAAAATAATCGAGTGAAGGAGGAAAACAACAACAGTAGCTGGGACATTAAGGTGAGCCGAGGGTTGTAGAGAAACACATGCAGGTATGGCGTTAGTAGTAGGAAGGTAAGACTTGGAATG
>JAWQEG010003241.1:0-12500 GCA_033782935.1 Petrolisthes cinctipes | reverse complement strand
TCTTATTAGTGAGTGAGTGAGTATGAGTGAGGACCTGCTGTTCGATGCTCTTGTTAAGGGAGTATAGTACATTACCTGCTTTAATGTTCGCCACAAAGGAAGAAATTTGATCTAGATATAATTAATAACATCATATGAGAACGTGAAAACCTTATTCAGTATTTTGTCTAAGTTATCCATATAAGTATTGAACCTTATATATCCTCGACTGTACATCCAAATGAAGTGTCAGTCGTTCATCATTAGACCCCACATATAAAACCCTCGATGATTTGTAATGTATATAATATTATAACCTCTCAATGAAGGCCATCAGACGTCCTACAACACAACACCCTCCCTCACTTGTTGAATGAAAATATATATACCGTATACTCTTCCTGTCATAGAAATGTTCCCATATATATTCCGTTCTTTCTACAGCTGCATGAGTACTAGTTGACCCTATCTATGGCTTTTGCTGATTCCTTCCTCACGACTATGCCACGAAACAAGCTCCTCCAACTATATACGGGTTCATGGTGTTGTTTCGTGGTACTGTTTGTAGGACCCGCTAACCTCCAATTTTCTGACTACATCACGGGGGGTCACTTTAAAGGTGTCCAGTTGTTAACCTTGTCTTTTGCTCTTGTCGTGTCCATCATCATAAAAATTATACTGTAGGGTGTTGTTGTTGTTGTTGTTCTTGTTATTGTTGTTGTTCTTGTTGTTGTTGTTGTTCTTCTTCTTTTTGTTGTTGTTGTTGTTGGTGTTCTTGTTCTTGTTATTGTTGTTGTTCTTGTTCTTGTTGGTGTTGTTGTTCTTGTTCTTGTTGTTGTTGTTGTTGATCTTCTTCTTCTTGTTAGGCTTGCATGCTTTTTCCCCTTTCTCCTTCTTCCCCCCTTTCTCCTTCTTCACCTCTTACCTTCTCCTCCCCATGTCCCTCTACATTTTCTCTCGTCTTTTTCTTTCGTGCATTTTTTTTTTTCATGCCAATTTTTCCTTCCCATTTCATTTTTGTTCCTCTTCTTTTTCTTTCGTCTTTTTTTAACGTTTCCCCTTTTTTCTTTCACTCGTATCCTGTTACATCCTTTTTCTCCTTCTCTTTTCCCCATCTCAACCTTCTCTTCATATTATTATTCATATTTTTAATATATTTTATATATTCATATTCGTATTCATATTAATGTTATTATTATTATTATTATTATTATTATTATTATTATTATTATTATTATTATTATTATTATTATTATTATTATTATTATTATATAATTTCATTATTATTTGTGTTTGTATTATGCTTACTATAATTTGCAGTAGACCCTAGCAGTATTCAAATAATATATATATATATATATATATATATATATATATATATATATATATATATATATATATATATATATATATATATATATATATATATATATATATATGCGCGCTCGTGTATATGAAAGAAAGGACCAGAAATATCGTAAAAATTGTAGAAAGTCAGTACAACAGTGAAAGGGGTGTGAGGGAAACACGGTGCAAGGGTGAGACACAGAGACAGACACAGATTGAGAGAGAGAGAGAGAGAGAGAGAGAGAGAGAGAGAGAGAGAGAGTGTGTGTGTGTGTGTGTGTGTGTGTGTGTGTGTGTGATGCAGTCGTCATACATCGGGAGAGGTAGAGGTTCGGAAGAAGAGAGAGGGAGAGAGTGGGAGTGAGGGAGTGACGAGGGGAGGGGAGGGGAGGAGAGGAGGGAGGAGGAAAGGCATGAGTCAGGCAGAAAGAATAAAACATTTTTAGCAATGCATGGAGGCTGTGCAACTTGCTACCAACAGATGTTCTTTTGTTTTACTGATGGTGACGTGACGGCTGGCCAACATCAATACTTCTATCAACACATGACAACATTGCAACGCCAACACCTGCCTCAACATCAACCATATCAACACTTTAATCAACTCTTAAATCAACACACAGCAACATTACTACGTCAACACTTCAGTCAACACACAGCAACATTACTTCATCAACACCTCCATCAACACTCAGTAACATTACCACATCAACACTACCACATCAACACGTCCGTTAAATCACATCAACATTACCACATCAACATCACCACAACAACATTCTCCATCAACATTCAAGTCTACCCTCTCTTAACTTTTTGAACGAATGGGGTTTTCTGGTGACATTTGAAATCATCTGGCGTCAGTCTTTGAAAGTATATATCAATTTTGTTTCTGACCTCAATCACCACCACTATCATCATCTCCACGACCTGCACCACTAATTTCACTTCACCACTAGCAACATGATCGCCACCACCATTACAATCATCACTTGCACCATACTACAACCACTAACACCACCACCAGTACTATCACTACCACCATCTCTGTTAACTTGACTACTATCACTTGCCACCACCACCACCATCACTGCTAACCTTGGCGTCACCACCACCATGTATGAACCCCAGCAGCACCTTTATTAGTATTGGTAATTGACAATGAATATGAAATATAATACTGCCACCCTAACTCCAGGTGTATTTACAAACACAAAGAGAGATAGTGGACATGGAGACACTCTTACACTCTCTCTCTCTCTCTCTCTCTCTCTCTCTCTCTATATATATATATATATATATATCTCGTGCAACAAATCTGTTGAAATATTTCAATTATTTTTTGCTAGCCTACTGTCGAACGAAGCCCTTTCCATCACTCATCAGTTATCTGTGTCTGGTGTCAGTCTTCTGCAAAGTTCCTGACCTCATCTTTCCGCCGGTATCTGTCACTCTGCCTAACCATTTTCAATTCAAGATATAACTATCTGCCCAATAACCTCAACTTTGATCTCTCTAATCCTCAACAAATTACTGTATGTTATAAAAGAAAATTATATATTAAAAGAAAACGTGTGGCAACATTCCAATAATATATTAAAAAGTGACCAATCAGGTGGTTGGTGGGCGGGGCTTACATATGCACCTTCTCCTCCCTGTCTTCTTGAGTCCTGACAGCCGACACACGTAGTTTGTTTACTTTATGATGTGAAAAACTTGCTCTCGTTCATTAAAGAATATTTCCCATTTTCATGGCCGATACTTCGTCGACATAATAAGTGAGTAAAGATAAAAGATTATAGAACAAGTTAAAGTGATAAAATGAGTCATATAGGAATAATTTTGGTGTTTAAATGAAGATGTTTGTGTGTTAGTGATGTGTGTGGCCTCAGGGAAGGTGAGGCAGGCTGGTGTGCTCAGCCGGTTCATATTACTCTTAACATTCCCACCTCTTGTCAATTGGTGTCATCATTATCATTAGTATTGTGGCGTTAACATTACCATCAGTATTGTAGCGGCAGAGTTAATTGGTTTACAGTATTCATTGTGAAATAAGCCTAATTAGTTTCATTATTTCCCTTAGAGGGGTATTGCCTGCGATCATATGAGCTTGGCTCCCCCTCGGATCATAGCCAATCTTTTCCCTACTTCCCTTACGTCTCTTTTTCTTCTTTTTCTTTTGTGCTTGTTGTCCCTATTCTCTGTCTCCTCCCCGTGACTACAAGGTCTTTATGGCCTAGAGCTCTTCTATTTTGTGGTGTTTATAATCATCATCCAACCTCTAGTAATACGGAGTTAACATAATTATGTCATTGGAACTGAAGCCTAATTAGTTTTTTTTTTTTTTTATCATTAGATTTATAACTAATTAATCAGAATTCTTCAACAGCTGTGTTCATATACAGTTTACCTTATCAGAGTCAGCCAAACAGTGTCCTATCATCGTTCTAAACCCCTTAGATATTCGAGCAAATAAGTTAAAGCAGCAGAAATACAGTCATAGTCCCACGAGGCAGGTAACTGTGTCAGACCAGACGGCACAGACCCTCCACCTCCACACAACACAACACACCCAACCCCAGCCCAGCCTCCACACCAACGCACCACCACCGTCCTCCCCACCCACACCCCCATCACCATCCTTCCTCCCCACCCCCATCACCATCTTTCCTGTCTCCACCCCCACCACTATCACCATCACCGTCCTCCTTGCTTCTACCCCCACCACCATCACCGTCCTTCCTGCCTCCACCCCCACCACCATCACCGTCCTTCCTGCCTCCACCCCCACAACGGTCCATCCGGCTTCCACCCCTAAGTCCTAACCCACTAACACCCTTCCCTCCACCCCTAACCCACCACTCACACCCTTCCCTCCACCCCTAACCCACCCCTAACCCCCTTCCCTCCACCCCTAACCCACCCCTAACACCCTTCCCTCCACCTCTAACACCCTTCCCTCCACCCCTAACCCACCACTCACACCCTTTCCTTCACCCCAAACCCACTCACACCCTTTCCTCCACCCCAAACCCACTAACACCACCACCAACACCGTCCACCTTGCCTCCATCCCCAGGGCACCAACCCACAATCCACTTCACCCGACCACCGGCACCGTCTGGTCTGACACAGTTGCCGGCCTAGTCTTGTGAAGCAATCCCTGCTGCTTCGACTTATCTTTTTGAATTATTACGAGCTAGTTTTGTGAAGCAATTTCCTGCTGCTTCGACTTATCTATTTGAATTATTACGAGCTTAGAAACAAAGACACAACTTTATTTTATATAAGCCTGTCTAAAGTAAATTATTTTTGCTATACAAGTTATCAACGGGACCAGAAACGTGGAAAATATCAAGAATTTCAGGCATTTACAAAGTGTGATATGATTATCGTGTTCATTTGTTAGATGTATAAGCCAAACAGGAGTCAAGGAGAGTCAGATACGTATATATATATTCAAGTATTAGGAGAACTCTTCCTCTTTCTTATCTTAGTAGGAACACACACACACAGACACACACGAGATAATGGAATGAGACGAAACGCTATGAAAATTCCAAACAAGCAGCTGCACCAGAGATTAATGTAGAAAAATAACATCGGAAAAAAAAAAAAAACTACCTAGTGACTCGAGTGGAACGAATACCAGTAAATCCGTATAAATCCCTTCCAGTGTGTGTTGCGAGGCCTTAGTAAAAACAGGCCAGCTTTTTCACTTGTTACTTCCGGTGTATACATACCATTTTTTTCTGGCCGCCTCGCACAGTACACGAAAACAACGCTTCAATGGTTTATAAAATGGTGAGTGTTTAATTATGTTGTTGTTGGTTGTTATTGTTATTAATGTTATTGTTATTGTTATTATTGTTATTATTGTTGTTATTGTTGTTATTGTTGTTATTGTTATTATCATTATTATCATTAATATTATTATCATTAATATTATTATAATAATAATAATTATTATTATTATTATTATTATTATTATTATTATTATTATTAATATTATTATTGTGGATGTGTTTGTTGTCAAAGTTTTCGTTGAAATTTTTCTTTTCCTGAACACAATTATACGCCCCGGGGCTACTATAGAAAAGGGGAATATAAACATAAAAAAATAATGTTTATATAATGTTTATGTTATAGTTCTTCAAATGGAGGTAAACAAGACATGTGAGAAATTCATACCAAGTTACTCTATTATTTATCATTTGAAGCTCTGGACCATATTCAAGAACACACACGTGGTGGTGCATACGGTGGTGTGTTATGTATACTGGCACCAGGACTCTATAACACAAACAGAGCCATCGTATACCACACCATCGTCAACACCATCCATGAATGTTCTTGCATACGGCCCAGATCTGTGTCATTCTGTAGTACTCATCATGCATGCAGTAGTAGGCCAACAAACTCCTATAGGTATTAAAAGAAAAGTATATACATATTAATATACTCGTATGTAACTCAATATTACAGCAGACCAATAGAAACGCGTAAAAAAAAAAAAAAAAAAAAAAAAAAAAAAAAAAAAAAAAAAAAAAAAAATAATAATAATAATAATAATAATAATAATAATAATAATAATATGACCTTGAAGCCGTGTGTCCAGTCTGACCCTCACCACAGTCACCGCTACTTGGGAGGGAGACTGATCTTTTTTACTGACAAGCTGAAATATCACACTAAGTTAGTTTGGGGAGTTTAAGGGCCCTGTGATCATGTATGAGAGCTGGTGGGTGGGTGGGTGGCTTCTGATTCCTCCTGACTATGCCACGAAACAAGCTCCTTCCATATACAGTAGGTGGTGGTGTTTCGTGGCAATATTTGAAGGACTCGTTTACCTCCAATTTTCTGACTACATCACACAGGGGGTCCCCTTAAGAGAGATACGACCTGTGGAAACTGAAGCGTAAGAGGATATCAATATATTACCACCTGACCCATAAAACAGACTTGTAAAGCGAGTCACCGTCAGTCACACCGAGGGACGAAAAGCAATGAAAACTAATGGTGAATTATGTCTCCATTTCCAGAGCGCAAGAATCTGATAAAGACAGGAATATTATTGCATCATTTGTTTTGAAGCTTATTTTAACTACGGTGTTGGTAATGATAATTTAACTACGGTGTTGGTAAAGATAGTGATGTAAATTATGGTGGTATTATTAAGATTAAAAACAGCAGCAATAATAATAAATATGATAATAAATATAATAATAAATATAATAATAATAATGATAATAATAATAATAATGATAATAATAATAATGATGATGATAATAATAATAAAAAAGCATAACAACAGCAACATATAATTATTCAAAGGTATTTTCATTATTATAACATCACAATGATAGTAATGCACAAACTGGGTAAGAAAAGTCTATTCACTGAAGGGCAAAGTCGTCTATTTTACCGAGCCTTCAGCAAAGACGTAAATGTTGGGTCTGGGTAGTGCGTGGCTCGGTGCCCCCTGGGATGTCATTATACCTGAGCCCATCCTTCTTTTCTCTTTCCATGCAAATAGACACATGAACCCCTGATACTTGTACACTCGACGGCATAATTATTGTGTGCTTTATTACGAAGGTGCATTAATTAAGTGAGATGTTGCATGTATGTTGTATGTTGTTATGACCAGTTAGTGTTGTACTCTTGAGCCATGCAGTCTCCAGTCATGCATTGAAATGATTTAAATGGTTATAATGTTTATAAATGTGTGTCTCAGTTCCTCCTCATATAGTTTTACAGCTTCACTAAACTTGTCTGTTGCGCATGTAGCATTGATGTGAATAATTATATGCCTTGGACTGTACAGCGCATTATACTCACTCCCGTCTCGGTGTGTGCTGAGGAGACGAGGCTGACAGGGGGTTGGCAGGGAGGTCAGGCGGGTATGAAGTACAGCGACGAGGAGAAAGGAAAAAAATATTACGTGGAAGAACACTAGAGAACGAGAGGAAGGATAATAGAACACTGTAGGGTGGGTGGAGGATGACAGAAACAGTGTAATTGTGAACGTTATAGAACACTGCAGGATGGTGGTGGGAGGCAGGATGACAGAAACAGTGTAATGATGAACGTTATAGAACACCTGGAATCGTTATAAGAGAAGTAAAAAAAAAACAAAAAAACTAGAGAACAGGAAGAAGGATATGAGTTAGTTAAACATAGAAAAAAGTATATAGACGAGAGGGTATAAAAGATAGGAAGGTTCACTGACGAGGAAAAAAATATAACATGAGACTCTAATTATCGAGATGTTAGCCTTAAGGGTATGTATGATTAACTTTGTCATGTTCTAGTGAGGGCAATGCCATACACATTAATTAAGAATAATTATATATCCTTTAAAAATACATAGCACCATCCTCTGACATATTATATACTGGACACACACTATTGTTTTTATGATATTTATTTATCTATATTATAAACACCAATATTAAGGGGAGATTCTCTTGTTGGCAAATTGGAAGGCTACTGATTCCTCCTAGCTATGCCGGAAAACAGACGCCCTCAATAGTACTAATAGGGGATCTGTTTCTTGACATAGTTTGGAGGAATCAGTAGTCCTCCAATTCATTAACAATTAAATCTCCCCTTAATGCCTTGGAACCAGTTATAAGGTTATATTTCAGAGATTTTTTTTACTGCCAACCTCTGTGAATAAGTATCGCTCAAACAATCATCGGCTTGTACACTCGCAATCCAAAATTTGTATCCAGCTAGGTCTTGTTGAATTTTCGAATAATTTGACATACTAGTGAACCAATTACAACGCTTATTATTATCCTGTTTGATATTTGATTGAGCTAGCTAAATTCTCGATCAGGCTATTCGAAACAAGCCTAGATACATATTTTGGATTGCGAGTGTACATACATAGGTGTACATAATATTACCCTACTCACAGTACTCAGTCGTTCTATATACGGTGAAAATCAACAAAAATTATATATGTATTGAGAAAACTCATACAAGAAACCAGAGGAAAGATTTCTGGCAGGGAAATACGAAGTCTTATTCAAAAGATTAATGAACAGAAAGCAAACGCAAGCAGTATAAAAGAGACAAGAAAAAAGTTACAAGGAAAAAAGAAAAAAAAAAAAACTGTACTGTAAGTGTGTGTCCTTCCCTCATGTGTAGTGGTGGAGAGAGGTAGATGTCAAGGTGGCACGAGTCAGATGTCAGGCTGGATTGGAACGTGAGGGTGGGAGGAGGAGGAGAAGGAGATGATGTCAAGGTAGCACGAGTCAGATGTCAGGCAGGATTGAAACGTCAGGGTAGGAGGAGGAGGAAGAGAAAGAGATGTCAATGTGGCACGAATCAGGGGTTAGGATGCCAGGATTGAAACATGAGGGTGGGAGGAGGAGAAGGAGAAGGAGATGATGTCAAGGTAGCACGAGTCAGATGTCAGGCTGGATTGAAACGTGAGGGTGGGAGGAGGAGAAGGAGAAGGAGATGATGTCAAGGTAGCACGAGTCAGATGTCAGGCTGGATTGAAACGTAAGGGTGGGAGGAGGAGGAGGAGGAGGAGGAGGAGGAGGAGGAGAAGGAGGAGGAGAAGGAGATGATGTCAAGGTGGCACGAGTCAGATGTCAGGCAGGATTGGAACATCAGGGTAGGAGGAGGAGATGATGATGTCAAGGTAGCAGAAGTCAGGCAAGGATGTCAGGCAGGATTGAAACGTCAGGGTGGAAGGAGGAGGAGATGTCAATGTGGCACGAGTCAGGGGTTAGGATGCCAGGATTGAAACGTCAGGATGGGAGAAGGAGGAAGAGGAAAAGGAAGAGATGTCAATGTGGCACGAATCAGGGGTTAGGATGCCAGGATTGAAATGTCAGAGTAGGAGGAGGAAGAGAAAGAGATGTCAATGTGGCACGAGTCAGAAGTCAGGCAAGGATGTCAGGCAGGATTGAAACGTCAGGATGGGAGGAGGATGAGGAGGAGGAGGAGGAAGAAGAAGAGGAGGAGGAAGAAGAAGAGGCGTAAAATGTCCTGGTTCTCTCTTCGTCCCTCCTTACGTAATGCGACCTCCCTGTCTCCTTTTCTCAATACCTCTCCTCGTCCTTCTCTCCACTCTTATTCCTTCCTCTCTCCTTTGTGATCCACCTTCACCCTCCTTTCTTGTTTGATCTGCTATTCTTCCTTCCTTCTCTTTTTACTTCATCTGCTCTATTTTATTTCTCCTCTGTGTTGTAGCCTATCCTCCCTCTGTTTTCCTACACTTCTCTCTTTCCTTTTCTCCCTTTCATTCCTTTTATTTCTTCATCCACCTCTTAGTTTAGTTATCATAGCAAAATCAGAGTCTCAAAAGAACCACTATAAATATATTATAGATTTCTTATATTTATTATAGATTTATTGCTGTTTAATGGTTGTGTGTATTATATTGTATTCCTTTCTTGCTAACGCCATGCACTCACTGCTAACATAAAATAAATTCCCTTCAAACCACTCCAGTCACTCGTTTTCAGTTCTTTAATCGTCCCTGTTTTCTTTCTATATCCTTCCTACTTGTTGTCTCACCTCTCCATCACCTTCTCCTGGCGCTATATGACCACGCTGTTGCGGCGCCTACTAAAAATAATCAAATCGGTATACCCTTCGAAGGCAGAAAGTTCGATGGTAATAATGTCAGTCCAAGTCCGTCGAGGTGTCATGTTAAAACTACCAAACACGACCAGTATATATAAGTGATGATTGGTATAGATGGGGTAAAGTAAGCCTACAGCATTTGCACTGTAATTACCTTGACCTCCCTGGTGTTGTTGTTATAGTGACTGGGGAGGTTTTGGGGTCAGGTGCCAAGGGAGTTTATTAAAGAGAGGTCAATCAATCTACGTTACGAAAAAGGGTCACCTCATTCTTTTCCACTTCTTCCTCCTCCTCCTCTTCCACTTCCATTTCTTCCCTCTTCTCTTCTATTTCTTCCTTCTCTTCCATTTCTTCTCTTCCTTTTTTTCCTTCTCTTCCACTTCTCCTCCTCCATCTCTTCCATTTCTTTTACTTCTTCCTCCTCCTCCTCCTCCTCCTCCTCCTCCTCCTCCTCCTCCTCCTCCTCCTCCTCCTCCTCCTCCTCCTCCTCCTCCTCCTCCTCCTCCTCCTCCACTACCTACTTTTATTGGTAGATAGTATAATAAACTTTTTCTCATTATCTGACTTTATTTCAGTTTCTTGCCTAAGCACAAATCGAAGTTTAGGTAAGCACGAGCAACGAGACTTTACACACTGTACAGAAATGTCTCTCGAATTGCAAAGTAACAGAAGCCAAAGACTGAATTCGTGGCCTCGTCTACAAGGCAACATATCTCTTATTCTCTTTCTCAGTTTCCCGGCCAACACGTACAGTACAGTCGGCGGCAAAAGTCCTGTCGTCACATCTGCCCAATCATGAAGAATATAGAATTTGGAAATATAATCTTCACAGGCTCGTAAACCGAAGAAACAGTGGACTTTATCAACAATGTCCCCTGGATATTGTAATTCTGTTTGGTGAATTGGTTTGTGTGATGATTATCCTTTTTTTTTTGTTATCCTTCAAGAATCGGTGAGTGAGGGAGATAGGACTCTTGTAGCCGGCTGTACGAACCCCCGCTGGGACTGGGACCACACTGCCACCTCACTCGCAACACACACACACCCCGGCCGGCCCATGACTTATATAAACTTTTAAAATATTTTTCTCCTTGATGTAGACTAGAAAAATATTACAATGTGTGAATGTGGTAAATAAGTAAACTGTGCATCTATTCCAGGTTGACTCAATAGACGACTGGACTTACGGTGGAGGACATACCGGTGTCGAGGCTTATGTAAGTGTTAAACTTTATTTTATATTTTGTTCTACTCCAATAACTGATATAATTTGTTGGTTTGGTTATTCTATATAGATATGTTTAGGTTCATTTTCATCTGTGCAATTACCGTCAGGGGGATTCTATCACTCATTGATTATCTGGTGGAAAGTTATTTCAGTGTGACCAGCTGCCAGTATCAAGTAGAAGTAGCCCATTCTGTTAGATAAATGGTGTCATAATTATAGTAATGCACATAAAGTGTAACTACTGCGACGGTAACAGTATCAGGCAGCAAAACGTAATGTGATTCAGATACGAGAACACTTTATATTTCAGAGAGATAAAGTAAAAAGAGGGTGAGAACGAGAAGGAAAAAAAATAAAAAAATAAAGGAAGGAAGATTCTGCTGCGTCTCCTTTTCTAATTAGTATTATGTTTATCAGGTCGTGTTGTGAGTTATAAGTGTGGAAGGTATTATTGCAGCAGTATGGGTGACATTAGTGTGGGTCTGGACGAGAGCACTGGGATCAATTAGCTGCCCTAATGACTTGGGGGTGGCCGGCCCTGGAGTACACTGATGGAAATTACATGCCTTGCCCTCACTGCTAGATGGGTTCAGGAGGGGTGGGTAGGGGGCGGGGGCGGGGGGGAGGGGGAGAGATTGTGATGTAAGGGGACATGTAATGATAAATAGATCAATAGAGATAGAGAGGAGAGAGAGAGGAGAGAGAGAGAGAGAGAGAGAGAGAGAGAGAGAGAGAGAGAGAGAGAGAGAGAGAGAGAGAGAGAGAGAGAGAGAGAGAGAGAGAGAGAGAGAGAGAGAGAGAGAGAGAGGGGGGGGGGGAAGGGCAAACAACACGGAAAGAGAGAAGAAAACAGACCATGGAAGAGACTCAGACAGATAAATGCAGAATAAATAGACGGACAGAGAGACACAGAAAGAGATAAGTGAGAAAATAAACAGACAGACAGACAGACAGACACACAGACAGACAGACAGACATAACAAATAGCCACGAGGCAGACGAGAACTTGAAGAGGACCCCAGACAAACCAACACACCACACACAAAGAAGGTGAAAGAAAATACACAGAAAGTTTTGCCTCGTGGTGGTGGTGGTGCAGCATGGTGTCTGGGGAGGGGGGGTGGGGGGGGAGGGGGGGCTGAGTGTGTGAGTTTGGGGAGGGGGGAGGAGGGGGGGGGGGCTGAGTGTGTGAGTCTGGGGAGGGGGGAGGAGGGAGGAGGGGGGGGGGCTGAGTGTGTGAGTTTGGGTGGGTAGGGGAGGGTGAGGGTTTAGGGGAAGTAGGTAGGGTGGGAGGGGAGGAGGGGGGGGGCTGAGTGTGTGAGTTTGGGTAGGGGAG
>JAWQEG010003240.1:0-58549 GCA_033782935.1 Petrolisthes cinctipes | reverse complement strand
AATACTTATTAGTGCTCGTGACTGTATTCACCTACGTTGTTACATCATAGTTACATCATATACTCCTTACAGCCATACTTAGGTTATAGGAGTATAGTGTCACAACCCATACGTTGGTGAAGGACAGCCTTAGGTCTCTATTAATACTACACCAGACATCGATCGAAATCCTGAATTGGAAAAAAATGGGAAAACACGAACATCCTCGAGAGTCCTGGGAACAACAACCGCTTCACGGAATCTGCTGTGAAATATGCCCTGCGTCGCCCCGGGAAGGTTCTCGTTAGGGAGGGTTAAAAAGGGATTGATTCAGGTGGTGTGGGTTGTGTGCGGTTTCGGTGTGGTGGTGTGTGGTGTGGTGTGGTGTGGTGTGGTGTGGTGTGGTGTGGTGTGGTGTGGTGTGGTTGTTGGTGGTGGTGGTAGTGGTGTAGTGTGTTGTGGTGGTGGTAGTGGTGTAGTGTGTTGTGGTTTAGGGTTGTGTAGTGTAGTGTAGTGTAGTGTAGTGTAGTGTAGTGTAGTGTAGTGTAGTGTAGTGGTAGCGTAGTGTGGCGTTGTGTGGTGCAGTGTAGTGTAGTGTGGTGTGACGTTGTGTGGTGTAGTGTGTTGGTGTGGTGTGTGGAGACGTGGGGGTGAAAAATGCAGGTGGACATCTTTCTTGCCTAGGGACTGTTGTTACTCATCCATCAACTTGTTATGTACAGTATGTGGTTTATTACATTTCAAACGGGCTAACATATTTCGCCCACACCTTCTGCTTTCTCCCACAACTCTGCTTCTGTTGTTGTCTTGTCCGTAACTAAAATAATATCGTATCAAACCTCTCTAGGCCTGGATGTTTTAACCCCGATAAGAATATTTTTCACTGGTGCCTGTAGGAAATGTTGCAAAAAAGCTATAAATTGTCTTTTACGGTCACTGAGGAATGAAGATGTTGTTGTAGGTTAACTGAAACATACTGATTTATTCCAATTTGTAACAAAAAACAGTAATCAGCAGCAGGCCATAATTCACCCATAAAAGTAAGACCTCCTACAATCTGGAAAGCAGGACATTTATTTACCTTCGACGGAATAAATAAATAAAACGTCAGGCTGGTAGCGAGATAGTTATAACACACCGGTTTTAATATAAGACAGTCATGTATGCAAAGGTGGCAAGGGCAAGGTAAACAGAGGAGGAATAAACTGGTGGGGGTAACTGAGGGAGGTGGAGGGCAGGTGTGTGGAGTGAAGTGCCGGGCATCACAACCACGCAATGATGTCAGAAAGTGGTTTATTTTTTATTTTTTGCCACAGAGAGAGAGAGAGAGAGAGAGACGAGAGAGAGAGAGAGAGAGAGAGAGAGAGAGAGGAGAGAGAGAGAGAGAAAACAACAAAAGTGTCTTTTCGCACCTATTTATCGTAGACGTCTGAAATGTCTGGCTTGTTCGCAGCAGTTTACACGCCGCCTCAGTCACACTCACGAAGCCACTCTCTCTCTCTCTCTCTCTCACTCTCTCTCTCTTCTCTCTCTCTCTCTCTCTCTCTCTCTCTCTCTCTCTCTCTTCTCTCTCTCTCTCTCTCTACCAGATTAAGGCTTGGCTAATTGTGCATGAAATATTAGCATTGATTCTACATTACAAAGCATAACCATAACCTCAGAGTGCATGAAACCTCGATTTTGCACTGGACCTCGGCAAAGGGGCTGGCTGACACGAGACACACTTACAGTATATCCTGCCAAAGAGGAAACTGTTTTCACAGAAAGAATGTTGCCTCAATAGGAATAAAAATTATCCACCTTGACCCATGATGGATGCATGACACCATTTTCCACACCTAGCCACAAGGCTGTATCAAATTATGTTCAATTTATTCCACGGCTAATGCTACCGTCCATAAACACAATCTAAATCAAATTTTAGCAACTTTGAGGGGATTCAAATAAAAGGACAATATATACAGTCCTTTTGATGCTTTAGAGGCTGTCATCGATTTCTTCAAACTTTGAGAATAAATTCTCTGCAACAACTTAATCAAGATAAGCAGTTTCTTGGAACAGTTACGTGGAATTGGTTGTCCCCAATCTGCCAACACTATATTGCTCCCTTTAATGAATCATCATTTGCCATCTCCATACAAAATTAAATACATATTAGCACACTAACACTGCTACCCACAATACAGTAACTTCACGATGTATGTAATGAATAATATCAGGTCCAGAAACTGTCGTTGCTTCATTTATCATTCCCCCTGCACATTGTGTGAGCAAGGCTGTCCATGGAATTCGGCTGTATATTTGCCACTAAGTGAAATGTGGGTGGGAGAGAACGTAGAGTTAATTGTATCTAAACGAACTAATGAAAACACACAAGACCACGCGTACCAGCATATACAGGCACGCAAGCGGGGACACACTTCCAAAGTTATAAAATACGGATTGTTGTTACCGTTCAAGTAAACTGAAGACGAAAGGATGCTCCATATTGTGCTACGAAAACAACATTATCACAACTTCGGTTCTCCGTTTGTTTTGTGGTACAGTTGCCAGCACTTATAACTTATTACACTCAGCATTGTCAGGCCCTTTATCCTGTACCAGATATAAGTGTACAGTCGGCCTCAGGAATTCGTACACATACTTTAGGCTTCAAGGTTTCACAAGACAAAGAAAATATAAGTCTATGGAACTGCAACACAACATAATAATAGGTTTATTGTTTTGCAGTCACCGAGTCACTTGTTAGACCATTAATCACTTTAGTACACTTACAATAATGTCCTCGCTTTTTTATGAGCCTATGTAGGAATTCCTGTGGCCAACTGTACACTGTGAAAAAGGCATACGAGTCTGTAAGTCGCACACATCACACCTCTTCCCCTTTTTAGTTTAGTGTGAAGGCTGTCTCGTAAGTCTGGAAACATGACCTAATTTGAACTACACAATCAAAATAATGTATCACTATTATTATCTTCTTCACTCACTGCCTTCCTTTCTTTTTTTCCAACTTGCCCATCCTCTTCCATCCTTCCTTTCTTTTTTTCCAACTTTACCCATCCTCTTTCATCCTTCCTTTCTTCCTTTCTTTTTTCAAACTTACCCATCCTCTTCCATCCTTTGTTTCTTCCTTCCTTCCTTTCTTTTTTTTCCAACTTACACATCCTCTTTCATCCTTCCTTTCTTCCTTCCTTCTCTCCATTCCTTCCCCTCCATCCCTACCATATAGCGGAATCGAACCAGGCCCACCACATATTCAGGGCATCAACCCAGTTTCCATTAGAATGAGGTTACAGTGCAGTAATATCTTATGGGGCATATTACAGAGTTAGTAAATTTGGAGCAACTGATTCCCTCCAAACTATCCCAAGCAACAGGCCAACCACTAGTTTTATTCAACTGGTTCTGTTTCCAGGCATACTTTGGAGGAATCTAATGTACCAAAAAAATTTATTACCCCTTTATATAGTTTGATGGTGATGAAGGAGGCACCAACCACCACGACGAAGGAGGACACGAGATGATGATGATGATGATATTGAATTTAATCTGGGAATGCTTATTACCCTCGATTTCCAGTTGGGCCTCAATTTAACATATGTCTCCAGGTTTATTTTTTATTTTTTTTACACGGCCCGAATATTTACAAGGTTTTACAGATATATTTTTACACAGTCTGAAAATTTATCTGTAGGCTTTACATATATATTTTTACAAGGCCTGAAAATTTACCCGTAGGCTTTACAGATATATTTTTACACGACCTGAAATTTTACCCGTAGGTTTTACAGATAGATTTTTTACACGGCCTGAAAATTTACAAAGTTTCACAGATATATACATTTTTACATGGGCTGAAAATTTCCCCGCATTCACAAATTAATTTTTTTACGGTCCAAATTTTCACCCTGCTTTATCGGAATTATCTTTACGTGGCCAGAAATTTTAACTTCTTCATCAGATATAGTTAGTTAGTTAAGTTTTACACGTCTCGGATTTTTACCCTACTTTATATTTCACTGAGTTTGTGGAATGTGAATTGAACGAAAAGATACATTTTAATACTTTTATTTAATACTTTTTTTAATTAATACTTTTATTTAATATTTATTTGTTGTCTATTTACTAATGGGTGTTTGTAGTAGGATTTTTTTTTCTTTAAGTTTTGTTTGTATCCTCGATGGTGGAACGAAACTTTATCATATTTCCCGGAAGCCGTAGTGTATCAAAAGCTTCGTGAAAGTTTCCAATCACATTAGACAACCCACATATGTTTCAAACTTTTCTCTGTTAGAAGGTCCTCACAAATGGATACTCGTACAAATTATTTACACTCTCTCATCAAATTAAATATATTATTCCACTCAAAAGCAGACCAATTACTAATGAACCTTTAATCATAATAAATCACTGAACTCAAAAGCGGATCAAAACCTCCCAGAATTCCCTATATATATATATCATTGAAATCCAGTAGATTAAGCTGCCGTTGGATCGTTTTCACATAATTAAAAACCACAGGCAGGAACCAACGCCACTACACTAATTAGGGCACACGGGAGGCCATTAATATAAGTTGTGGAGTGAGTAAGTAAGTAAGAACGGTATTTAAAATCACTAATACGAAAAGGGATAATATTCACGAAACGAGGATGGCTTGGCTGACTGACTGGCTGACTGACCAAGTTCTAATAAAGGGATAGTAGTTAGGTTCAGAAAGTTTGGTTAGGTTAGGTTAGGTTAGGTCCAAAAGTCTAGATATATCAAGTTAGGTCCAGAAGCTTAGCTAAGGCCAGGAGAGACATTTTCGGTAGGGAAGGTTAAGATAGGTTAGGTTCGAATAGTTTTCTTGTTTTAGGTTAGGTTAAGGTTCATTATTTTGTTAGTTTGGTCAGCCTTTCCACATATTCAAACGTTCGGTAACATTTAACATTTATCTGGTGTGTGTGTGTGTGTGTGTGTGGGTGGTGGGTAACATATATATCTGGCATGTGTGTGTGTGTGTGTGTGTGTGTGTGTGTGTGTGTGTGTGTGTGTGTGTGTGTGTGTAATGGAAGAGTTTCACATACACCCAAACAGACACAAACAAACATGGGCAACGTATGCATGTAAAAGAATGAAAAAGCGGAGACTGACTGAAGTGGAGGGGGTCGAGGATTGCCAGTGGGTGGGAGGACACACATCTGGCGTCTGTTTGGTCTGAAGGAATTAGTAGCCTCCAATCCCACAAACTGAACAACAACCCCTACAACCCATTCATAAGCCTGGCCCATTCCTTCCCAGCACCTACTACTCCTCACGAAAACACACGTATTAAATAAAGGCGAACGATACGAGACCAGCGGAAATAATAAGAAGCTAGAGGTATATTTTTTGAGCCTCCTACGACCTTCATCACATCAATAAATATAGAGCATCACAAGGGAAAAGGAAAATATATCAGTGGGCATTGTTGTGACTCCTGTACCGTCCATATCTAGATAGTAAACAACACCAAGCGAGGAAAACAGACACACTCCCCATACCCTCCAGTGTGTACCAGCAAACAGCAACAGCAGCAGCAGCAGCAGGTGTCTGGCGAGTGGTGCAAGGGCCGGAGTGTGAGGAGAGGGAGGAAACGAGAAGGGGAAGGAGAGTGGGAAAGAAGGGGACAGGGAAGAGAGAGTGGGAAAGGAGGAAAGGAGGGAGAGTGGGAAAGGAGGAGAGGGGAAGGAAGATGTGAAAAACGAGAAGGGGAAGAAGAGGGGGAAAACAAGAAGGAGAAGTGAAAAACGAGAAGGGAAAGGAGAGGTAAAAAACGAGAAGGGAAATGAGAGGGGGAAAACGAGAAGGGGGAGGGAGATGTGAAAAACGAGAAGGGAATGGAGAGTGGGAGAGGGAGGAAGGAAGTGGTGGGCAAGAGGAGAGGGGAAAGAGACAGACGGAATAGGGAAGAAGGGGAAAGGAAGAGAGAGGGGAAAGGAGGAGAAAAGGGAAAGGAGA
This sequence comes from Petrolisthes cinctipes, assembly GCA_033782935.1. Lineage (NCBI taxonomy): Eukaryota > Metazoa > Arthropoda > Malacostraca > Decapoda > Porcellanidae > Petrolisthes > Petrolisthes cinctipes. Next base: position 52,588 of record JAWQEG010003240.1, on the reverse strand, counting down.
ATGTGGGAGGGGAAAGGAAGAAACAATTGGAGAGGTAAGAAGGAGAGGTGGTGGTAAGATAGGAGAGGAGGGGGAAGGAAGGGGGACCATTTTATGATGCTAATTCAGACACCACTTTATGATCCGCCCTCCTCCCACCGACCCCCTGTCTAACTTGAACCTTATGAGATGTAATGGTTGGCCCCGGGAGGTAAGTAGGAAATACACAACGACGCAATTCACTTATTAAAACCATAAAGCCAGTAACAACATTGGAACGTATACAGGTGCAGAGGATAAAATAATGAGTATAGGGATTTGAATGATAATAGAGTGAGGAGGGAGGGAAAATGATAGACAGGAAAGAGAAGAGAGTGGGAATAAAAGCAGTGAACGATTATTGAGGGTAGGATAATCAGTGTGTGTGTGTGTGTGTGTGTGTGTGTGTGTGTGTGTGTGTGTGTGTGTGTGTGTGTGTGTGTGTGTGTGTGTGTGTGTGTGTGTGTGTGTGTGTGTCTATTTTGTCGTTCGTTTTTGCCATCCACCTCGAGTAAATAATAATAATAATAATAATAATAATAATAATAATAATAATAATAATAATAATAATAATAATAATAATAATAATAATAATAATAATAATAATAATAATAATAATAATAATAATAATAATAATAATAATAATAAAAATAATAATAATAATAATAATAACAATAATAAAACAATAACAATAAAATAAAAATAAAAATAATAACAACAACAACAATACTAACAAAAACACCACCAATATCGGTAAATAATAATAATAATAATAATAATAATAAATACCCACCCTCGACTCTCACAAACATATACGATTTTCTCTCCTTATTTTGCGCGAATGTGACTGACAGTGATGATTACCCTCCACCATTAAAATTAACACAAAATACATGCCCTAGTTACCTTTGGAAAATATGTCCAACTCATTTTCTTACTTTTCACCAGCCAGAACCCCCTTATTTGTCCCCCTCCCTCTCTCTCTCGCTCTCTCTCTCTCTCTCTCTTTTCTCTCTCTCCCTCTCTCTCTCTCCCTCCCTCTCCCTTTTCTCCCTCCCCCTCCCACCTATCCTCTCTCTTTTCTCCCTCTCCCTCCCTCCCCCCTCTCTCTTTTCTCCCTCTCCCTTCCCCCCATCTCTCTTTTCTCCCTCTCCCTCCCCCCCTCCCCCACTTCCATCCTCTCATTCCCCCAAACATTGTACAGTCGTAAATGTAAATAAGTGTGCCCTGAGCTAATCACGTGTCCAAATTAGCATCATTACGAGGGAGTTGTCGGTAAATCTGGAGCAAATAATTCCTTCAAAGAGAGGGAACACACACACCCCTCCCCCCTCGCCCCCCCCCCTCCCCCCACCCCCCACCCCTGGCTGGATATATGGGAGTATTATTGAAAATATGTAACAGTTCATTTACTATAACATTTACCAACTATTTCCCGGGTGGCGATAACACACGGGAACCGAATGTATATGTGTGTGTGTGTGTGTGTGTGTGCATATGTGTGTGTGTGTGTGTGTGTATGTGTATGTGTGTGTGTGTGTGTGTGTGCATATGTGTGTGTGTGTGTGTATGTGTGTGTGTGTGTGTGTGTGTGTGTAATAATAATAATAATAATAATAATAAACGGTTTTATTAATGAGAGTGGCAGCCTGGAGCTGAAAATATACAGTTATGAATAGATGTACATATATAAATAAGAGTAATAGAAATAAACATAAAATATATACAAGGATATAAGGCAGTATATTGAATAAACTAAGTGTTGTTGAGTAGGTGTACGATGGTGGGGATGTCGCTTTTCTTATATCTATCAGTGCGGGCTCTTATAGGCTGTAGTTTGTTGGTGTGACGGAGTGCACGAGGTGGACGAGGTATTGTAGGTGGAAGGAAGTGTCGGTGACGTGGATGTTGTAGTAGTCCCTGGCCGAATGATAGGAGTGTCTGATGGTGAAGCTGACTGAGGGATAACATGTTGAGGGTGGAGAGAGCATTGTTGTAACCTGTGTACTCACCACCCAGTATTATTTTACACGCCCTTTTCTGTACTCTCTCCAGTTGATGTTTCTGGGTGGTGTTAATAGAGGATGACCAGGCTGGTGACGCATAGGTAAGCTTGGGTAGTATGAAGGAGCTATAGATGGTACTGAGCTCCAACATGGGTGTCCCAAGTGACCTCAGTCGTCTTAACATGTAGAGACGGTACGAGGCTGACTTGACCGTGTTATTTACATGTTCCTTCCAGTTGAGTTTGTGGTCGATGGTGATACCCAGGAGTTTGGTGGACTGAACTAACTGGAGAGGATGGTCACCCACAGTCAAAGATGGTGGTTGTACTTGAGTGGTGGCGGTGTTGAAATGCATAACTACGGTCTTATCATGGTTGATGGTGACCTTGTTGACCGTAGTCCATGCCTGCAGCAAGTCCAGGATACCTTGCAGTGGTGTGTAGTCCGGTGAGGTGTTATCCACTGTTATCCCCACCGTGCTGTCATCCACATACTTCCACCTGGCAGGGGTATCGGTTAGGGCGTCGTTGATCAGGATTAAAAAGCAAAGAGGTCCCATCTTAGTCCCCTGGGGAACACCACAACTGAGGGGTTGTGGCCCTGAGACAGCACCCCTGTACCTCACTACCTGTTGACGTCCAGCCAGGAAATCACACAGCCATGATACCAGGTAGAGGGGTAATCCAAGTGCTATGGCTTTGTTGATAACTGTGAAATGATCAACAAGGTCAAAAGCTTTCCTGAAATCAACAAAGGCAACAGCCAGTGATGTCTTGCGTTTGTCTAAGCCACTGTGCAAGAAATCCAAAAAGCTAACTAAACAATGGGAGGTGGAAGATTTCCTCATGTTGCCAAACTGCCTTGGGTCAATTACATTTTTGATGTTATCATACGCCATATTAAAAACAAAATCTTCACAAATTAAGCTGGGTATGGGGGTAATGGCAATAGGCCTGAGGTCACTGGGGGACTGTGGGGTGGGGATCTTGGGGATGGGGGTGACGTATGCTGTTTTCCATTGAGTGGGACATTTACACTGAGTTAGGGAGGCATTGACAATAGAGCAGAGGGGTGTGGCAAGTTCAATTGCAAACTCCTTGTAGATTTTTATTGGGAGGTCGACTGGGGTGGTGGATCTTTTAGATTTAAATTTAAGGAGTTTGTTGGCAATTTCAAAAGTTTGAACACTGGGAGGGGGTGAGGGAGAAGGCAGATAGGCAGGCAGGGTAGTGAGGTCAAGACTGGGGAGGGTTTGACAAATATTGGCAAAGTGAGTGTGTGTGTGTGCATATGTGTGTGTGTGTGTGTGTGTGTGTTTCTGTTTGCCTGGATATATGTACAGTAATGTTTATATTCATGTTTCTCTGATGATTCTCCGCCTGGCTTGCTGTCTCTCTATGTCATATGACATCTCTCTCTCTCTCTCATTTAAGGACCCTGTGATCGTGTATGAAAATTGCAGACCCTTAATTTATTGTCTCAACCTCTCTCAGTTTGTGTTTCATTATCATACAGCCAACTTCCTTCTGTCTCATTATATCCTTGGCTCTTTCACTTGTTTTATTATCTATTATCTGAGGGGAATTTTATGATTTTTTAGAGGAATGAAGGTTTTCGATTCCAGGAAACTGTGCTACGAAACACACACTTCTTATACTCTGGAAAAAAACACAGTAGCTTTCAAACTAAACCTGCCTCTCTTATTACATCGGTCTGTATGTATTGTCAGTCCATCAGTCTGTCTGCAGGTTTGTTTGTTCACTTGCATAATTGGTTTGTAGTGCTCCATAATGGGTCTATTGTGTGTATGTTGGTGCGTCTGCCCTGAGCCAACAACACGATTCAATGCCCCTTGTTATGCCACCCACTTACCTCCTCCGTCTGGTTGTTTGATAGTATGTCAGGCAGTCTGCTTTCTGCCTGCCTGCCTGCCTGCCTGCCTGCCTGCCTGCCTGCCTGCCTGCCTGCCTGCCTGCCTGCCTGCCTGCCTGCCTGCCTGCCTGCCTGCCTGCCTGCCTGCCTGCCTGCCTGCCTGCCTGCCTGCCTGCCTGCCTGCCTGCCTGCCTGCCTGCCTGCCTTTTTACCTTGTTCCTTGTCTGTTTTCCTGCTTGCTTGCCTTCCTGTTTACCTTCTTCCTTGTCTATCTTCCTGTCAGCATGAAATGACTGACTATGAATCCATATTTTTTCCTCCCCGTCTGCTTTTATATTCACGTGATTGGACAATGATTATTTTACTTATGATTACTGTCTGATTGCTGATGACCCCATCCTAAATGCATATGTGTGTTTTGTCTGTCTGCTTGCCCATCTATATAATCATATTTATCTCTGCATCCTCTCCAACTCTCTCGTCTTTCCACCTCACTCATCCTTACCCTCTCTCACTTTCAACCTCAAGCACCACATTCCGCGGTCCGCATCATAACTTCAATATTATTCGAAACTTTAGCTGGTGCACTTTACAAACTAATCCACATTGAGTATATACCCAGAGTAGATTATAAAAAAATAGTATTGCCTCACTCCAGGAACGAATCTTACAAGTTGAGCTAAAGATGTAGGTTGATATATGACCATAAAGTGTTACAATATGACCCTAAAGTGTTCAGAATATTTATTGAAAATGTGACCCGTCCTCAAAATATGACACCTTTGTTCAAATTATGGTGACATGACGCAAAATTTTACCGCGTTAATTTTTATATGCAACTCGAAGGCCACACACACACACACACACACACACACACACACACACACACACACACACACACACACACACACACACACACACACACACACACACACACACACACACACACACACAACACACACACACACACACACACACACACACACCTACACACACACACACACACATACACAAAAAACACACACACACACACACACACACACACACACACACACACACACACACACACACACACACACACACACACACACACACACACACACACACACACACACACACACAACTCACCAAACAGCCTCCCTCACCTATAGCCTACCCCCCACCAACACATACTTCCCCGGGCGAGGTCAACTTTGAGCATATCGTTACACAATTCATGATTATTGGTATAGTGAAACCAGTACAGCTGGTTGCTATAGAATATGCCCCTTCACAAGCCCAGGCCCCGTGTAGGCATAATCTGGGTTGGAAGGGTCAATTCCGTGACGTTCATCAGAAGTAAATAAAAATTCAAATCTGGCGCTGTACTGATAGTGGAGCCACCTGGAGGTGGTGAGGTGAGGTATTAAGCCCCTCCTCCGCTGAATACCGCTCGTCCACTCTGTCGCGGAACACACGCCTGTCAACATCTACGCTCCTCGCTGCTACGCTATGGTATTGTGTCGCGTGTTCCTGCTAATTTTTCTTTTGTGTTCTAGTGGCTGGCCTGCTTTGCAGATGTATTTTGTGTGTTTTCTAGGAGGGTTTTTAGGTGTTTATGGGGCTTTTTTCTTCGTTAGGACTTAGTTCTTTCCTTAAGCGAAGGGGGCTTTTCAGCCCCTGTTTTCGGAGTTTTTCTCCGTCTGTCCCCTATTTCACTGTCCCTCCTGCCACTAGTACATTCTTCATGTGTATTTTATCGGGGTTTTCTGGGGTTTTTAGCGAGATTAGTGGGTTCCACGTGGGACTTCCCCACTCCACGTGGTGACCACATGGGGTCTTTGCAGACCTTCCTCTTACCTCCCCCGATTATTATGTGTCCCCTCTCGGTAAGGGGGAGGGAGAATTGTGCCCTGGTTCTCCCTTCCTCTCCCGAGCGGGGGTTTTTTATTTTATTTTGGGGTTTTTTCCATTATTTCAGCCTGGAGTGTTTCTTCTCAGGCTATCGGGTCCCCTCCTACCCCTCCTTCTGGTTCATCGGTCCGGGGGGGCCTCCTTTTTTCCCGCTCCATGTGGCGGACGATTATGGTTTTACGGGGTTTTTTTCCCTGGGCGGCTGCGCGAGTGTGGGGGATTGTGTTCTGGTCCCCAGGTTCAGCGGGCGTGTCCCGCGCTTCTTTCCTTCGGGGAGGATGGGTTTGTGTTCCAGTGTTTGCACGTGTTAACCCATGTTTGTGTATTCTTTTCTCCCCCAGCCTACTCGTGCCCTTTGTGCTGCCTCAGGATGTACCGTGCGGGTCTCGCCTGACGGACACCTGCACTGTTCTCCTCACGCACCCTGCTTCACTCCCTTGGGTTACGACCCTTTGGCGTGTGGTGTGTTCCGCCCCTGGGCTGAGTTGTGTCGGGTTACCTCCCCTTCTGCCCGCTCCAAACTCCCTGCCCTTGCTTCTCTTCGTATGGCGTGGACGAGGGCTAGGAGAATGGCCCACAAACGAGACGGTTCTTCTTTGGCGTGGGTGGACCCGATTTTGGGAGCGGACCTGGGTTTATTCAGGACCCGTTACCCTTCTTCCTGTCTCTCGGAGTCTCAGGGGCTAGAACCTCCTGAGGCCCGAGAGATTGAGCCTGCTTCCCTAGACGGTACTACGACTCCTTCTCGGGGCTTATCCCCCCGGGGAGCGAGCGAGTCTGTCGCGCTGGTTCCCCCGACTGCCTCACCGGTACAAGGGCCCAGCAGGGAACCCCCAGCTTCGCCTCCTGCTAGAGCTGGCTCCTCAGGCCTCTCTAGAGGACGCAAGCGTTCGGCTAAAAGGTCCCGCCACTCCAGGAAGTCCCGTGCTCGTCGCCGTTCTCCTTCCTCCTCGTCTTCGTCGTCCTCTTCCTCTTCTTCGTCGTCGGGGAGCTCTCCTTCGCCCGCCCGCAATTCCCGCAGGGGTAAGCGGGGGGGGGACAGCCCCTCGTCGAGGAAGATAGTTAAAATCTTCCACACCCTTATTCCTCACGCTTTTCCTGGGGCTTCCGTCGCGCAACCTCAGGCTGTCGCTACGGAACCCGCTCCTGTTCCCCCGCCTCCCGCTGCTGCTCCCGTCGAGGGCTCGAGTCCTCCCGGGGATGTGGGAGTCCTTTTCGTGCCTCCCGTTTCCCCAGGGCTCGAGTCTCCGTCGGGGGACGTAGCTGAGGAGTTGGTTACCTCCGCACCCCCGTCCCCGTCACCCCCTCCTTCAGGAGACGGATACCTTCCCTACTCTTGGTCTCTCCTTCCTCCTGCTTGGACCCACTCTTCGGAGGAGGGCAGACTGGTGGCCTGGTCTCCGGACACAGCTCAACCAGACGTGTGGATACGGAGGGATGACGTCGTGGTGAAGTGGGGGGCGGATGAGAAGGGCGAGGCTATTCCCTTCTACAAGGTCCGTCCTATCTCAGCGCCCTTACCCACTTCAGCTAGGGTGTCCTCTGCGGCTACCCTGGACGCGATGGGTTTCCTGGTGGAGTACAGCCAGCTACACTTGTCCGGGGCTTGGAGGATTGACCGCTCACACGGTAACACGGCTCTCCTCCTTTCCCCGGACGCGTACTTCCCGGGGGATAAGGGTGAAGGGGACCTGGATATTCCAGCCCTTCTCCTTAAGTCCCTGGACCACCAGAGGAACAACGCGCCCAGGAAGCCCCCTCCTCCGTCTTTCCCCGTCATCCTCCCTCATTCCCGGGCTCCCCCGGGCTTGAGGGAGTGCCTGTGGAAGACGGAGAAGGAGCCCCCGGTCCCCTATCAGCTGAAGGAGCCCGATGGTAAATTGAGGCAGGCGGAGTCTGCTACCCGTCTGGAGCTGGCCCACACCATCTCCACGGGAGCAGCCGCCTCTTTGATTAGGGACTGCCTCAACGCCCTAACAAACTCCTACCACGAGATGTCGGGTGTACAGCTAGCGTGAGTACCTTTCTCGTGTATCATGTTTGTAGGGATGCTGGGTGAAGGGTCTCCCTGTTACTCCCGGGTACTTATCCCCGGGTTCGCTCGGTTCTTTCTTTGTTTACCCCTTACAGTGACACCCTCTCTTCCATGGTCACCGTGATGGAGGGCGTGGCGGCAATGGCTACCCACTTCATGCGGGAGGAGGCGAAGGCGTTCGCCGAGGCGAGACTGGCAACCCGCCAAGCGGCAGCTAAATCTGCGCCAGAAATGGCACAGAGGGGAGTGGTACGAGCTGTCCCCTTGTCCCCCGCCCTCTTTGACCAACCGGCGACAGACACGATCTTCGCCTCCCTCCCAACGGTAATTAATTTACCAAAACCTTCCACCTCCAAGTAAGTACCTCTCGTGTTCGTCTTACCCGAGTTGTCACGGGGTGAAATGAAAGGATTTTCGGGTCTATTTTGGGTCCTAATCGTTCTGTTTGTCCGTAGGCCACGTGCCCCACAGCCAGCCAGACCAGCCTACCAGCCCCGGAGGCCCTCCCAGCCCTCCAGGCTACCGAGGCCCTCCTATCCCACTCCCCCGAGAGCACACAACAGGCCCTCCCAGAGGGGCCAGCAGCCTTTTCGAGGAAGGGGACAGGTCGCCAAGCCCTTCGCAAAGCCCAAGTCCTTCAACCACCCCTCCCAGAAGGACCGCGCCACTTGAGGGTCCCACTCTGGGCTGCCTCACAGGGTGGTCAGCAGCCTGGCCCACCCACGGCTGGGCAGCAAGGATAATTCGCCAGGGCCTGTCATGGCCCTGGATTACTGTTCCGGTGAGTAACTGTCATCCTTACTGTCTGACATATGAATTATGCCTAATCCCGTCCTTGGGCTACCGTTAGGTCAAAATCAGATTTTCCCTTGCGGTCAAAATCTCTGCCTCTCCTGTCATTCTCCCCCCAACCACCCCGGGTCCCTCGGGCCCCGGGGGATTAGGATTAACGGTACTCTCACTGACACCTGTCTTCTCCCGTTACAGCCACTACGTCTACCTCCTGCCTCAACCAAAGTGTCACTTTCGGTCGTCCCGCATGTGCGGGAAATGCGGGAAAAAGGGGTAGTGGAGCGGGCGACGGGAAGGGTCTTTCTTTCTCGTTTATTCACGGTCCCCAAAAAGGATCAGGGAAAAACGAGATTGGTGATGGACCTGAGCAAGCTAAACAAATTCGTGAAAACTTTACATTTCAGGATGGTTTCGGTTGCTCAGGTCCGCACAGTTCTGAGGAAGGGAGACTGGTTAGCATCCCTGGATCTCAAGGATGCTTACTGGCACGTCCCGATCCACCCCAGGTTTCGCCGCTTTCTGGCCTTCCAGGTGGGGACCGAGACGTTCCAGTTTACCAGGCTCCCTTTCGGTCTTTCTCTAGCTCCGCGAGTCTTCACAAAACTCGTGAGGGTGGTGGCATCCCGTCTGGCAGAGGCGGGTGTCCCCACCCTCATGTACCTGGACGATTGGTTGCTTCACGCCCCTTCCAAGGAGCAGGTAGCAAACAACGTCCGGGTAGCGAGGGGAGTGCTAGAGGAAATGGGGTTTCTGTTGAACATCCCCAAGTCCTCTCTCACCCCCACTCGCAAGCTGTGTTGGCTAGGAATAGAGTGGGACTCTCTTTCGGCCACCCTCTCTCTCGCTCCAGACAACGCCCGCCGGACCCTCCGCCACGTCCGCCGGGCGCATTTTTCCCGTACTTTCTCTCGCCGCCAGTGGGAATCATTGCTCGGGTCCCTAAATTTCGCGGCCCCTGCAATGCCCCCGGGACGACTGAAACACAGGAGGCTGACGCGGGAGGTAAACCTCCACCTGTCCCCCACACACAGGGACCTTCCCAGGCAAGTGTCCCCCTCTCTCCACCGCCTCCTTCGCCCCTGGCTACGTCCCGGTGCCCTGCGTCAGCGGGTCCCCTGGGTGTTCCCTCCCCCGGGGATTACGGTGGCGACAGACGCATCGGACGTAGGCTGGGGATACCAGTCTTGCCTGGGACATCAACGGTGCGGGGGATGGAAGGAAGGGGAAAGGCTACTGCACATCAACGCCCGGGAGTTGATGGTAGCGAAGGAATGGCTCAACAGACACCCTCAGTTTGCCAGGATAGGCGTCCGCTTCGATATGGACAACGTTGCGGCCGTGCAGTGCCTACAGAAACAGGGCACCGTACGGTCGGAAATTCTCCTGTCCCTGTCAGAACAGATTTTCGCAATAGCGGCCAAGAGGGACATTCACCTCTCGGCCCGCTACGTGCCAGGGCGGGAGAACGATTGGGCGGACGCCCTATCCAGGTTCAGGGGGACGTCAGTCGAGTGGCAACTGCGTCCCCTTGTGTTCGAGTCTCTCTGCCTTCGCTACGGGACACCGGAGGTGGACCTATTCGCCTCCCCATCCACGGCCCTACTCCCTCTGTTCCTGACTTTCTCATCCAGAACAGAGGCGGGAGGCCCGGACGCCTTCACGGAGGACTGGAACAGGTGGGGTCATCTCTACCTCTTCCCACCCCCAGCCACTTCAGTCCTCCTGAAGGCGATCCTCAAGCTGCGCACTTTCAGGGGGAGGGTTCTCCTCATAGCCCCCCGCTGGCCAGCACAGCCGTGGTTCGGAGAGTTGTCCCGGTGGTGCCCGCATCCCCTTCAGTTGGGATCGGCGTGCCTCTCCAGCACCCTGTCTGCACCACTCCAAGCGTCACTGAAACTACACGCTTGGAGTTTCTACGGGGAGTCCTCAGCAAAAGGTTCACTAAGGAGACAGTGGACAAGATGTTGAGGGCTCATCGTCAGTCTTCGGTGCGACAATACGAATCGTGCTGGAAAAGATTCCAGGACTTCTTGCGAAGACACCCCTCCAGGGTCATCTCGGAGGACACAGTCCTGGAATTCCTCACGTGGCTCGCCGATTCCACCAACAGGGCCCCGGCGACGGTGCTTGCGCATCACGCAGCCCTGTCTGATCCCCTCCTCCTGGGTTTTAACATTAAGGTTTCGGAGAGGCCTCTCTCTCTCCTGAGGATGGGGATTCGGGCGGGGACCGCACCTCACCGGGCCCAGGCACCCTCCTGGTCCCTTCATCGTGTCCTTTCCTACCTGACCTTCGAGGGGGTCCCTCTGGAGGTTTGTCACCTCCTCCAGAAAGCTCTCTTCCTGCTCGCCTTAGCTACAGGTTACAGGGCTTCTCAGTTGGCAGCCCTGACCCGTCACACAGCCTTTTCTTCAGTAACCCCTAACCTTACTTCCTTAACCATTTCCCCCTCCCCTGCTTTTCTAGCTAAGAACGAGCAGGCTGACGACAGAATTGGCCCTCTCGCAGTACCCTCGTTCCTGAGGGATGGAAATTTCCACCCCCTCTGCCCAGTCCACGCCTTTGTTGCATACGTGGAGGCGACGAGAGGGGCTTCTCCGGACCACCTCTTCTACAACTCTAGGTCCGGTAACCCTCTCTTCCCTAGGTCAATCGCTCGCCTTCTCTGCCGAGTGATAGAGAACGGGGATCCCGGACACGCCCCGAGGGCTCACAGCGTTAGGGGCGTGGCCGCCTCCCTCGCCTTCCTCAGGACTCACTCGGTGGAGAGGGTCAGGGATTTAGGGGGCTGGGCGTCCACTTCTTCCTTCAGGACGAGGTACCTGTTCCACTCGCTCTCCCCTACCCCCTGTGTGGCTATGGGTACTCCACCTCCTATTCCCCAGGGTCCCCGCGGGAGACACATGGGGGGGAGGGGCCGCCCGAAGAGAAAAGGTCGGGTGATTTAAGTCCCGTCACATCATCCCAGACCTCATCCACATCTTGTACAGCTTCATACTCATCCCCATTCTTCACGTGTACATATGGTGAAAGAGAATATATAATAAATTACATTGTTACGGAATTCTTGTGTATTCATTTTCCAAAGAATTATTAACTAAGATGAGTGACAGGAGATATTATTACACAGGATATCTGGATCCTAGTGTCCTCCTTCATCCCCTCGGGATTACATTACCTGAGCGAGGGCCATAGCCCTAACTCAGAAGACTTGAATAAGGGGGGGGGGGGGAATGGGGGGGGGAGGAAAAGGGGGGGGGGAGTATCCATGGGAACCTCCCCCCTCCTCTCCTAGACCCGAACCCTCGAGTCTAACTATAAAGACTTTATGTGTAACAATTCTGGTCTATAACAGAATGGTCTACGGTTTTATGGTATACGCTACTTCTCCCCCACCACGGCGTTTCACCTAGCCAGTGTCGGGAGGGGCGTTAGCTGCTGCCTCACCGGGCTCGGTTACCTTTCCTGCCCTCCGCTCTCAACCACTCTTAACTAGCACGTGATTGCCTCCACCTCACCTCCCACCTACCGCATCGCATGCTTAGCAACCAGCTGTACTGGTTTCACTATACCAATAATAGTGCATTTGTCGCGGCTTCTAGCCGCTTAAATTGTATTTATTGGTTTGTGAAACCAGTACAGCTTCTACTGTCCCACCCACCTCCCGATGCGGCAGACACTCACTTCTTTCTCATTGGAGTGGACGAGCGGTATTCAGCGGAGGAGGGGCTTAATACCTCACCTCACCACCTCCAGGTGGCTCCACTATCAGTACAGCGCCAGATTTGAATTTTTATTTACTTCTGATGAACGTCACGGAATTGACCCTTCCAACCCAGATTATGCCTACACGGGGCCTGGGCTTGTGAAGGGGCCTATTCTATAGCAACCAGCTGTACTGGTTTCACAAACCAATAAATACAATTTAAGCGGCTAGAAGCCGCGACAAATGCACTAATTTCATCATACATTACCAAACGTAACCTTACAGACTCTGACCTGACCTGACCTAAACCTGCCTAACCTGACCAGGTCCAAAAACACAATCTAACTTGTCTTAACCTGGATTATCTTGCTCTATAGTCCAACCTGTCCCAACCCGACGTAAACTGAAGTGATCTGACCTAACCACCTGAAACTGACCTAACCTGACCTAATCCAATAACACACCGTCATGGGTCGTTGGAAAAAATGTTGGTCCGCACCAGTGGGACTCCTCGCCTGTGCTTGTAATTACTTCACTCGAACACACACGACTTCGATTTCCAATGGAGTGCACGGTGTTGTGTTGGCAGGGGACATCAGTCGAGCGGCAGGCATAAAGCTTTAACCCGGGGACCATGTGTGTCTGTGTGTGTGTACATTTTTTTCCTCGGTCACAGAAAACTGTCTGGCGTTTGTGCTTGTGTCCCAATATAAGAAATAGTTTGATGTAATAAAAAAAAAAGTGAGAGATCCGTTAAATTCTTTAGCCAATTTGAGAGTATGATGGGATGTCAATACAAGGGGGAACTATATATCTACTTTTCCTTATGATGAAAACTTGTGTGTGGAAAGGTGGTGGGTTTATCTTGTTGACAAAGTGGAGAAATCTAGCAAACTATTATTGTTTTTGTGTAAAGTTGGACCTCGCTTGAGCTAACAAAGACACCATTTCACCAAACCAAATCACACCTCTCCCCCTCTGAGTGCAAGCAAAAATGTAGCCATTTTCGCCTGAGGGAGATTGCTGGTTTGTGTGGGATTCGAGAAGGCAGATGTTGAAGGGTCCTAGTTTTCAAGAGACGTATTCTAAGTGACAAAACATCAAGAATGGTGTGCAGTAAGTTGATGTAGTTCAGCAGTATGTGTGAAATTCATCAGGCATGAGATTTCGCTGGTGTGGGCTTTAAGGGGGAAGTTTTGTGTTGGTAAATCTGGAGCAATTGAATCCTCCAAACTATTCCAAGCAACAGAACACCATTATTTTTGCTCTTCTGGTCCTGTTTCCTGACATACTTTGGAGGAATCAAGGCACCCAATGTACCAAAAAAGAATTACCACCTTAAGAGGCATCCCGTTGGCACTGACAGGGATGGAGGACAGTAGTAGACAGCAGGGTTACTTTTCTTTGGCACCCTGCAAGTTGAGTATTGCAAGCAGGTGATGTGTCAAGTGCATAAATCTGTTCCGGCCGACTATACCACTCGCTGCTTAGTCTCGACGCATCAATAGTGGATGGATGTTTTATTTAAATTTTCAAGTGATTAGTATAGGCTACATATTCTGCGATCAAGAAATGTCGTACTGTAACAAATTTGCGTTCTCATCTACTTCCACAACTACAACAATACGGTACTGTACTTTATCTTATTTCTTTATCTTTACTTTATCTTTATTTCTTATCTGAAGCACCCTAAACAAAAATCAGGATACTGGCAATAGAACGCAATCACTTGAAAATGAGCTTCTCAAATAATCAACCAGGAAAAACTTTAGACTATCAAGGGGTCGAGCAATGTAAAGTGAACAGAGGTGAGGGCTGTGGGAGGAAGAAGGCTCGTGAGTGGCTCCATATATAGAGTTTCAAAAGCCTAATTTACGCTGCCTTGGTGAGAATCTTGTTCTTAAAGTACGGTAGTAAAAAAATAAAGTAATATACAAACTTTGACTTTGGAGTTTTTTGAGGCGAAAGTGTTATAAGCTGCTCGTTACATCCACCTGGCTAAAGTAGTCGAGAAGCAGAAGCAGCAGCACCAAAAGCAAGGCGAAACAGGGCTAAAGGAACCATTTCAAATTACATAAACGACAAGAAAAAGGATAAAAGAAAGCCAAACGAGAGGAGAGAACTGGGGAGAGGATATTACGATGGCAGAGGGAAAGGCAAGCTATCGTGAAGAAGGAAGGGAGAAAGATAAGAAAGAGCTAAGGGGAAGAGGAAAGAAAGGAAAGAAAGAGGTAAGTGGATAGAAGAATAAGGTAAGGGGAAGGGAAAATGGGAAATATAGATAGGATGGATGGACTGAGGGAGGGAAAGGGGAACAAGTCTGGAGCGGGTGACGTACTGCAGAGAGAAAAATGGGAGATAAAAGAGAATGGTGAAGAGAAGAGTAGAGATGACACAAGAACATAGGACTGGAAGAGAGAAGAGAAGAGGAGGTGATAATATGAGAAACTTTAGGGAACTACATACAATAAGGTACCGGTATATGCAAATTGTGGAAGTGAGAAACGGCGGAAGAGAGGAAGCACGGGAGAAAGAGCTAAAACAGGAGAGAGGGGGAATGAGAGAAAAGGGCAGAGAGGAGAGAAGAAAGCTAAGGGATGACAAACAAACAAAGGGATGGAAGAAAGTAATATATACGTCATAACCGGTTTGGGAGGATTGCAGGACCAGGAAAATAGAGGCAAATGAAATGGTAAACCGTAGACTTCCCTCCACCAAGGCCGACCATCTACACCCCTTATAAATAGATCTCTTTTACCAATCACTAGTGAAAATCTACGGCACAGCCACCCACTTTTCTAATAACTATAATTATAATATGCGGGACGTTTGCTGTCATAGGCTACCTCCGCCGATCGTCTTCTAAACAAGTTCGATTTTTCCGTGACAAATATCCTATACTTTCACTAAATTTCGTGGTATGTCTAATTGGTCCATAACACTTTGAGAAAGATGTCTTGTTGACTGAAGTAAAAACTAGAGAGGTTAAGGAGGACAAGTAAAACCTTAAGTCAAGAAAAAGTGGAGGATACGTCGGACCAAAGGAGGGGAAAGTAGGAGGACAGCAAGTTTCTAGATTGAAAATAAGAATAAAGAGCAAAAGGAGGATAACGGAGATAGAAAGTGACTGGAGGAAGAGACTGGATGGGGAAAATTGTAAGAGGTAAGTAATGGATACTAAGTATGGGCTGGTATGTTAGAAGGATGAAAGGAAGGCACAGAAAGCTCAGGAAATGGCCCACCATGAATGAGGGACAAAATAGATGGAACTACGAATTGAGATATACAGTAAAGAGGAAGATAAACGGAAGTAATGGTAATAAAAAACAGGAAATTGACACTAGGAGATTCTGGAGTCTTGCGGAAACATCACATTAGAAACAGATAAGGTGTAACAAAAATTAGACTTTAAAAAACAACCTCACCCTCAACAACAAAAAGTATATAAATAACGATAAAGATGCTGCAATGGATCGACAAATTACTCTGCTGCCAGAATGAACGATGAAGATCAGAAAATTTGCTTTCTTCGAGATATTTACCCACTAAGTACAAGGCAAAGAGCTGAGGTTGGTAAATGAAAATTAATGTATGGTTGGTAGTGAAGATGTTTGGCTGGTAGTGGAGACGAGTGGTTGGCAATAGAGGTGTATGGTTGGTAATGGAGTTGTGTGGTTGGTAATGGATATGTATGGTTGGTAGCAGAGATGTGTGGTTGGTAGCTGAGATGTATGGTTGGTAATATAGATGTGTGACTGTTAGCTGAGATGAAATGTGGATAACGGAGAAAATAATGTAAAGAGTAGTAAAGATATATAATGGGTAGTTAAGAGTTGTGGCGACTGAGTTGACTCAAACTTGCTTTTCTCTTCCCATATCATTCTTTCTCTAGAATCCCGAAAATTATAAAGGAATGGATGGCACGGTTTAATTTGGCCATCATTGGTCTGGGTTTCCTGATGGTGGTGTTGGTGGGAGCCAGAACGGGGCACCCAGGGTGGGACTGGGGCAGGAAGTACCCAGTCACTCACAGGGGTAAGTGCCAAGAGGAGCCAAAGCTCTGGCCGAATGGTGTGGTACTATACACTATGGATCCCAGGTTTACAAGATCAGAGAGGAAGATGATCAAGGCAGCCATGAGGCACATCGAGCATCACACGTGCATTTTCTTCTGTCACAGCCACAGACACGGACTTAGAAAAACTCTCCACATCACATTTGGTGTCGGATGTTCAAGCAAAGTGGGTTATAGGCCATTGGGTACCGAAATGCGTCTTGGGGTTCCGTGCTTCGTTAAGGTGGGGACTGTCGTTCACGAACTTCTACACAGCTTAGGATTACACCACGAGCACCAGCGGTTCGACTCCCACCGCTACATTAAAATAAACTTCAACTGTATAAAGCGAGGCCATGAAAGAAACTTTATGCCCCAAAGTAAGACCCGTGTTCTAAGTGCAGGTATTCCCTATGATTATGATAGTATCCTTCACTATGGTCGGCATACATACTCTAAGCGGCGAAGGTGTAGGACGATACAGCCGCTCTAGAAAGGTGTGCACATTGGGCAAAGAAATAAGCTGAGTGCTGGTGATATAGCCAAACTGAACCGACTGTATGGTTGCCATTATAATTACCTGGGAGACGACATCCCTGGAACAGTGCCCTACACCCACTGGCTAAAAGAAACCAGGCGACGTAAAAAGAGATGCAAGAGGAAATTACAAAAAGCAGGATACTATAGCCTTAGTGGAATACTGTAGCAACTAGGGCAGTTCGTGGATTTATCGGCACGTGGAAGTCACCCCGTCTATCGCCGCACAAAGTTCTGAATCATATCGCCACCTGAGCATGTCGCAGCCCTCTGTCCTTGTACGAGTATATCTACGTTTCATCCTTGTTTTCGCTTTTTTTTTTAAGAGGTTACTTACTCATCTATCTATATACGTTTTGCTGTCAGTTGCGTTATAAGCACGGACATCATTCAACCTAATTCGCCTAAAGTGGCCAAAAAGCAGTACAACCGTGATAGACAAGAATTTAGAGAAATACAAACGCCCTCGGGTAACAAGAAAGGGAAAGGGAGAGAGAGAGAGAGACAGACAAAGAGAAACTATGAAAATGGAGAGAAAAGACAGAATGATAAGGAAATACAGCCTTTACGAAATTATAAAAGTTTTAGAACAGAAGTGCCATGTGAATCAAGAGCCACGTTGTTCAAACCTGAATTAAAAAAAGGACAAGCCTATGCAGTTGGTAAGGGCGTCCCGTATTCACACACTTGATGAGATATTCGTTAATAATGATACTGCTGGAGTAGGCTATCCATTGAAGTACTCAACATACTGATTGTCAATAAACAACAAAAGCAATATTCTTACTTACAAATGCAGACTCCCAAGTAGTTGGTTGACCTTGATAATTACCTGAAAAAGTACAATACAAATTAGTATTTTGATTACATTCAAAGTTCCGGATCAACAGAAACTTCTAATTGAAACATTTCCACAAATTTCGTGAAAATTCCAAGATTTCAAAATCTCGTTTTCAAAACACACACACACACACACCGAATTAAGCATACAGACAGATCTTTCTCGAGACGGTTTATAGTTGAATAATACAAATAGAATGCCTCAAAATTGGACAGAATAGCTAGACTGCATATTTCTGCAACGTGATTGCAAATGTCATCAGGTCAGCAATAATATAATTGATTATAAAGAATGCTTTCATTTTCATGAAGTACCGTACACAGATAAAATTCAATTTAAGATGTTCTTCTGATCTTTGAAAATATATAAATCATACACAGCACAATATTAAGTATATACTGAATTGCAGGGACTCATATTTGAAATTGCCTCTGCCTACTTATCTAAATTAGTTTTCCTACACCTTTCTTCACATAATATTGCTTAACTTCCTGGCGCCAAGTTTAATTTCCTCACCGAATGCACTTTGGTTATGTTGATCCTTTGTGCTGATAAACGGTCAGGTCTCAACACATTCCATCTCTGTCGCCTCCACCAGGTTCTCTCTATCTCTCTCTCTTCCCATAGGGGGATTTTGCCTGCAAATGTGTGGGCAACACTTTAAGGGTGGTATTATTAAACTTCATCTTCAAAGCTTAATACTACTACCCTAAGGGTTAGGGCGCCCCTTCGGACCCGAACCATTACTTGTCCTCTCTTCAGTACTCCCTCCTCTCCGTCTCCTCCGTTGTGATATAAGGTTTATCTGGCTTAGCAGTTTTATTTTTTCTACTCAACTCTCTCTCTCTCAACCAGCTCCTCCACCCTCTTCTGTCCCATTTGAACATCTATCTTTTTTTCTTCTATATTATCTATATAATATATAAAATCTGTTTGTATGTGCATATAACCAAGCACCACGCGAATACTAAGCGTCGACCAGCAAACCTAAAACCTGTCTGGAATCTGAACGCTAACAGGAATACACCTGCTATATTTCGGGCACATCTTCACTGCCTACCATTAACATATCCCCCTCCCACTCCTTTAGTTCCTCCCTCTCTACCTCTCCCATTCCACCAATCCCTCTCACTCCTACTGTCCCTCCCTCCTACCTCCTCGTCAGTCACTTTCCCTTCCCTTCCCTTTCCCTCTCCTTCCTGGAATATTTGGGACAAATTTTCACTACCCACTACGAACATATTACGTACACCTGAAACACATCGAATGAGAAGTGGAACCAGCGAAAGCAAGAAACGGTGAAAAAAGGTGAACATGCAATCCGGATAGCTCCAACAATAGGAAAATTGTACAGCATCAGTCTAAGGCAAGGGGATTGTTATTATGTTCGACTGCTGCTAACAGAAGTATGTGGTCCAACTTCCTTCAGTGACCTACAAACTGTGGATAACCTATCACTGTCTTTCCGTGAGGCCTGTCTCACAAGGGGGCCGGCACGTCCACAATGCTATGGAAGAGGCAGGCAGGAATTAGCCAGTCGGCATCAACCCTTACAGGTCTGCTAGCTATCATCTTCACCACGCAGCAGCCCAAGTAATCCACGCACACTATGGCAGCAGTTCCGTGATATACCGATAATCTCTGAAGACTTCCTGTTACAGCATCGTCAAAATGTTGTCAGGCCAGAAGCTGCTATCAAAGATGAAATCTACAATCTTGCACTTTGTTCTCTTGAAGACAGGGTAGGGATGGTGCAGAATCCATTCAAGGGCACTAGGCACTATGATTTTTTGTTAGCGAATCAGAGGGGTTAGGTTAGAGATAAAAAGGGACTAGATGGAAGAGAATGGCATGAAAAGATGTAGGGTAGAGGTTTCTGCAAGTAGCGTACATACTTTCGTGTTTTAGGGTTGTTTTTTTCTTCTCCGTAATAAGAAAAGGTATTCCTAAGGTTTAATTGAATCCAGATGACTCTTGTACTTGTTGCTAAAGGTTCTTGTTTATCACAGGACCTCCTGCTTCCTTCACCCTTCGTTCGCTATTCTCGGACCGGATGTGTCGCGATCTAAGTTGAGAATTTTCCTCCTCGGAGAACCAAACTGGAGGACCGCTTAAATATCAGCTTGACAAGAGGACAGTAAACTTGCTAGTGTGATACCCCTTTAGGTAATAACGGACACTCGAGATTATCATTTTGTCCAGAAAGTTGGACGAAACAGGAATAGATCCATGATCCATAGAGTTAGGAACAATCTCAGTAACTATATTTAGTGTGTAGCAGGCAACCTTTATGTATATGATTGAGCATATTCCAGGTTGACTATAAAATATACCACATGATCATATTCCAGGTTAGCTTCCAGGTTAGCTATAAAACCTTATATGCAATGTAAAACCTGAAGAAATAAACAGACAAGACAGACTATAGACAGACTAGACAATAAAGACTAGACCCACACAACCTTGTTTGCCATTCACCCTAAGTGAAGATAACAAACATCTTCACTACACAGTAACAACCGTTACATTGGTGACCCCGGGGTGACATGGCAAACAACGACGACCTAGTCCCAAACTGCTCACAAACGCGCACGCTCAAGCACGCGCAAGCCAATTTGGGCGCCGATTTTTTGACAAACTTCGACCCTGTTGTCGACAGTAAAAATCGCAAGCCCAGGGGTCATTGACTTCCATTGGCAGAGCAGACACACGCATGCGGACACACACCACGCAAGTGCACACGCATGCGCACACACGCCTGCGGACACACACGCAAGCATGCACAAACACACCTGCGGACTCACACGCATGCACGCGCACACACATGCGCACACACACACACGTACAATTGCCTGCGGACACGCGCACAAACACGCCTGCGGACTCACACGCACGCGCGCGCACACACGCCTGCGGACTCACACGCACGCACGCGCACACACACTCGTGTACACACGCGCACGCACTCGCGCACACTCGCGCACACGAGCACACTCTCGCGCACACACTCGCGTACACGCGCACACTCGCTCACACGAGCACGCACTCGCGCACACAAGCCATTCTGGGCACCGATTTTTTGACAAGCTTCGACCTTGTTGTCGACATTAAAAATCGTAAACCCAGGGACTCATTGAGTTCGATTTAATTGGCACTGCAGCAACACGCTCACGTACGCACACGCACATGCACCAGCTTTCCTGCTACACACCATTATACGGCCTCGACCACAACAACAACAACTACGCCTACAACTCTACGCTACTGATACGTTCTACAACTTCTCCACAACGCAAGCGGACGCCATAAGGAAGACTGTATCGTTCCTCCTTCCTCGTCACTAAGGAGGGGAGTATTGTAGCAGGCAACCTTTATGTATATGATTGAGCATATTCCAGGTTGACTATAAAATATACCACATGATCATATTCCAGGTTAGCTTCCAGGTTAGCTATAAAACCTTATATGCAATGTAAAACCTGAAGAAATAAACAGACAAGACAGACTATAGACAGACTAGACAATAAAGACTAGACCCACACAACCTTGTTTGCCATTCACCCTAAGTGAAGATAACAAACATCTTCACTACACAGTAACAACCGTTACAAGTGTATCCCACTCAGCTCCCTGAGTACCTTGATAAAATCTTACAATTCCCTTTCTGCCATGTTCATCGATTTTCAACCATCTTTTCAGGTAGCCTATATTCATCGTTCAATACATCTCTTCTTAGTCACTTTGCATAATGCATATAGGCCTACCTGTATATAATATATATACCGGTACCTTTAGCATTCTTTCCTTTCAATATTAGTCATATTCATCATTCTCTTTCTTCCCTGTCAATCATTTCTATCAATCTTTACCTTCCAGGTAATATCAGGGAGGTCACATTTGGTAGGAGTCTCCTCCCAATGGCCATTCCTAACCATTAATCCCTCGATCAATAAATAATATTATCAACTCTTCCCTCATCCATCACCCCATCCCACAACTCCCACATAAACCACCGTCTCCCATCCACTGATTCCACCTCTGTCCTCATTAACCCTACCTTACCCATCATTACATCATCCCCACGTAACACTCACATCATTCCTACCCTCACCAAGTAGACTACTCCAATCCAGCCACTACTCATCACTCCCGCCACCCCCACCATACCTCCTCCCTCATCACGTCACCTACCTCCACCACATCAGCTCCCCCTTCCCCCCCCCCTCTCCAAAGAGTCCGCTAGAAGCAATTTCCGGAGCAACAAAAGCGGAGACTGGTCGATCATCGCGAACAATTGGCCATTTAAAGAGTTCACTGGGAGAGGGGTGGTGGGGAGAGGGACGTTTGGATGGTGGGGCTTAAGATAAAGGGAGTAGATGGTAAATATTATTATAGATTCAGAAGTACAGTGAGGAATATGAAGAGTGGGAGGTAATATCAGAGAAGGAGATACAGACACACGGATTGGAGTAGTGGGGTTGAAGGTAAACGGATTCGAAAGTACAGTCGGAAATACATGAGAAAATATAGGTATAGTGGGAGGGAAAAGGTGGAAGGTGCTTAACGTCTGAGAGGAAGATAGAAATGGATGCAGCGAGTGAAGATTGAGACCAGATGGAGAAAATGGTAATTATAAAGTTAGAAATACAGGAAAAAAAAAATAAAAAATGGAGTGGGAAAGACACACGAGAGCTAATGTCAGGCAAGAAGATACAGCCTGAAAGAGAGTGAGATAGTTTGAAGAGTTCACTGAGAGAGGAGTAAGGGTTGAAGACAGAGTCAGTAGAAATTTGAGTGAGGAGTGGCCTAAAGATACATGGCGTGGCAATAATACACACAGCCAGACAGACAGACAAAGCAATATTCCAAGTCAGACGCAAAAGACGTATCGCATGACCATTTGTAATTGCCATGCGTCTATAACAATTCCTCATGAGCCGTATTGTAAGCTACGATGATGATGAGTACGGACACCACAAACTCGATCGCAGTTACTCCACCAGATAATAGTAGTTTGGATGTCTGCCGATCCGACACACAAAAACTGCTGGGAAGACGATACAAGTCTAAAACAGAGTGCAAGGAAATAACAGACAGACGGACAAAGATGGAGTGAAAATTTAAATAAATTTAGGGTATGCATAATGTCAGCAAGTTTTTTTTTTTAAATCTTATTCAGTTCGCTGTAAGACTATATCTCGCCTCAAAGAGTCTTATATCCATGAAATCCTTTAATACAGTTATGGGGAATGAAATCAAGAAAAAGAGATCCTTTGAATTTATTACAGGTTTGATTTTACATTCTTGTGCACAACGTGATTATCTTTTTCTACCGTCGCTCAAGTTTACTGGAAGAAAATACACGTGCTATTGCGCTTCCTTGTCGCTGCTTTAATGCAAGGAAAGAAGCAAATTTGGGGAATATTACAGATTGTTGAGAACTTTTCGAGTCGCACGCCAAGAAGATTTTGGGAGAAAAAGAATCATATGCTCGGAGTTTTGACGTCGTTGTTACAGACTGCTCCATAATGGTGAACCTCGTTTGGGGAAACTTTATCAGAAAAATTTGGGGGTCTGCGTTGCAAAGTTGAAAAATTCCTTGAAGTTTTAGAAAATTCCTGGGCAGACTTGAGGTGCAGGTCGTATATCGCAGCCCGGTTGTTGTGGAGACGCCCATGTGGCTTTTTGTTCCCAAGTCCTGCCTGGGGATTTTGAAACTACGTGACTGTGATGTGTGAGGCCGCGTCAGGTGGTTGGTTGGGTGGAAGGTTTTGTGACGTAATCTAATGCTGTTGTGACGTCACCGGATTGGCTGTGACGTAATCTAGTGCTCTTGTGACGTCACCGGATTGGCTGAGACGTAATTTCGCTTTGTGATGTAATCGTGTGGTTTCGTGACGTCGCTGGTTTGGGCATCGTGACGTGTTTTTTTTTTTTTTTTTTTTTTTTTTTTTTTTTTTTTTTTTTTTTTTTTTATTGTTCAACCTATAACGAAGTCATGTGGTGTCGAGGCGCCACCTGGCAGGTTGTTATAATATAATCATGTCCTATTTTTATGTTCCTTGGTTGGGATTTATGACGCAATCATGTGGTTTCGTGACGTCACCTGGCTGGTTGTGAAGTAATCTTGTAGTTGCACCTATAATTGGCTGTCACTTAGAACGCAATCTTGTGGTCTCCTGTAGTAACCTGTGTGTGACGAAATTACGCCAATAGTATAGGGTATAATTATTACAGTAGTGGAAAATCGATGGTTCGTTCGTCTACCCGGGATGAATCATGAGCAACGGTCAGATAGAAAGTAATGATCAACTTGCAAGAAAAAAGAAATATTACACACTGTATTTCATATTTGCGAAAACAAAATAATCCTCTTAACTGTACTGGCGACATTAAAGGTAGAAATAGGAGTAATGCTGCCTAACTTATTTTCCTTACTCCAGAGAACCTTTATTGTTCTATTTACAGAACTCTTATCGGAGCTCATAATTCAATATGATTTGATTGTCAAATACACATTAAACAATGAGCTAAAGCAGGGAAGAACGCAGATTGCTTGATAACACACACACACACACACACACACACACATGGTTACTTTTGGGTTAAGAAAACAAGTTTTTGAACACCAACTACCCTAAACTGAATACTAATGTTTAATTTAAGTACCAGTACTTTTGTAACAACCAACTATAAATATATATGCATACGGAACCGTTTCGGAGAATAATATCACTATCGATATGGCAGAAAACATGACCTTGTGTGGCTTCAGTAATCCAATTTTACACGCGACATACAAGCTTACTTCAAGAAAATTACTCTGAGTACCAGGACACGAAGGTCTAGGAATCCACACCGAGTATACCAGAACTCAAACTACTAGGAACCCAGCGAGTTTGAGTATTGCATACTAGGAGACCAAGGACTGTATTCCCCTACCTTTTCTTTGTTTGTTAAGTACCCATCAACAACTTAGAAACACTGGAATGTACTTAAATAGAGTATGTGAGGTCATACTACTTAGTAAGGAATGGGTGCATTTTCGACTGAATGAAAAAAAAAACGTACCGTACTGGATAGGACGCCACTGTGTAGGCAGTACAAGAGGGACTAGGAACCCTATATTGGATGCTGGAAAATAATAACCTAAGATGTTTGAAGTATTTCCAGGGATTCAACTTCGTAAAATATAATAGGATGTCAATAATCCTGTCGAGATTGGGTATTGGCGCATTATCATCAGTCCCCGCAGGCCAGAAAGAGATCAAAAGAATCGGCTCTGGCTGCCCCTTACACTGGATGCTGCGGTTCAATGTGGCCGTCGTCTATGTCTCTGTCTGGCAGTCTGGTGTTCAGTCTGTCTCTCTGTTTCATTGTCTGGCTTTATCTGTCTATATAGCCGTCCATTTTTCTTCCCGTTTCTCTATCTGTCTGCCTACTTGTTTATCTTCAACTATCATTTACATTTCTTCGACAATCATTGACTTGGCTTCTTTAATCAAACCTTGGGATACAACCAAAATTAATATAATCATACTTTTCCTTCTATAAACCATTTGTATGGGTATTTTATTTATTGTAACAGTATATATCTGCTTTTTAACAAACTGTATCAAGAAACTTGATCATTAAAAACTTCGTACGACGCAGACATACTAAATAATCATCAAAATATAGTCACTGCAGAACACGGATACTGGTTACAACAGTGGAAAATCTTTCGCCTCGCCTCCGAAAGGTTTGTATAGACTTCGTGGGTGGATCAACTTCTTTCAGGACCAAAACACCCATGAGTGTGTATGCACGTCTGGACACACACACAAACATTAGACACAATATTGGGTTTATATACCGTGTATATATATGAAAAGTTGATATATTTCTTTCACCGTAATATATACTCCCATTACCAACCTGCAGAGTTTACCGTACACCATATCATACTCATGAAAGAGTTTCTACACCGTATTTTGTTTACAGAGCTCGAACGCATTACAAACAAACAAATACCCTTATACGTTACCCTTGCGAATATTCACACACTCACTGGATTAGAGGTGTTAATGTAACTTAAATAATTACCCTCCCTAAACAGAAGTGAGTAAGGCTGGATTTACAATGCACTGCCCATACTCTGGTGGCTGGGGTCCGTATTCCTAATGAAGCCCAATGGACTACCGTATATATAATTACTACAGTCGAGTATCAATCCTGTGGGTCAGTCAGTAACTACTTTTTAGTGATCCCGTCCACAGGCCATACAAACTTACTTTATATATCTCAAGTCCAATCGCAAGTACTTACTCTATAATATTTTGTGAATCCACCTACAGCCCATGCAAAACTACTACAAATACCTCAAACTTATTTTTCCACCCAATAGTGGTTCATTGTTTGTATGAATATCCTGCCCTACTGCCTAGAAATACTGTCCTGAGTGTGAATGTATGGCGTGGCATGGCTTACACTGCCTCTGGTGCCTGGATGTAGACAACACTGCTGTATATATATACTTGGCACAACACCAAAACTATTTTCAACACTTTTAGAATTTAGTATCCAAGTGTGCCCTCCATAAGGCACGCTAAAGCCACAGTTCAGAGTATGTGGTAAAAATTGTAACATCTACTTATTTCTTCCTATTCACATGCTGCATTCATACGCAAACCAACTGTGTATGTAACTACTAGATTATACACATGGCAATATGCTATTAACAGATACTTCCAGAGTTTTATCCAGATTAATTAAAATTGTCTCTCCCCATGCAATAACAACAAATTCTTTTGAAATCCTGTAGGGTTGATGGGATAACTACGGTACCTGCATTAAAAAGCTACAACAAGTATTTTAGATTGCAAAGCTCGATATAAATTACCCAGAGGAATATCATTGCCAGCTGGGTTATTATTTCTTACACATTTAGAGTTAATTAAAAGTTATTTTGTAATTATTATACGGTGCAGTGCTACAGATACTACTGGTGATATGTCTAAATTATATGAGTATTACTTCAAATTACTCTAAAATAAGAGTCCTTCTAAATTGTACGGTACTTCCTCTGTACAGTTTAGTCATTATCATCATCAAGACCCCGTTGCATTATATCCCAGGTACCTCACCAACCTACACCAATATTCTCCAAGAGGTAGCATTTTCCAGGAACCACAGGCAGTAGGCTAGTCCCCATGCAGACACGAGTACCCCATCTCTTTCCTCCAGTCCTCAGTATCTCCCCACCCAACACTAACATCACCTAAAGCCTAAACCCGTACCCAAACAATCACCCAGTCTTCCATGCAGTATCTTTCCACCCCACACACAACCATCCTCAGTAATTGCCCTTAGCCAAAACCCTACACATTCATTCGTAGTTCCTCGTTCGTACCTTTCCAGTCACTCCTCCAGGAACATTCAGAAGAGTATTCATCCACTCAACCAACCTGTTTGTTCCCTGTATCCATATGGCTCCCTTCTCCACAACAACTACAATCCACCCCCAAGAACAAACCATTTTCATTCAAGTACCCAACCCAAAAACCCAGCGCGTCCAATGCCCTCTCCAACGCCCTCCGTGGCCTCTCATTAAGGCGAGATAACGAGGGTCACTAGAATTCGCAAACTCTTTCGTATTACCAATCTTTTTCCCCTCTTTCTTTCTCTCTGTCTTCTTTTTCTCTCATTTTTCTTCCCGGCCAGAACCCCGCGTGGACCTTTGCCATTTCATCGCTCTCCTCGCATACTTTGTCGCCTGGTTTTTAGAGGAAGAGTTGAAGAGAGGCTCGTGGATGGAGGACGCGGCAAAGGGGAGAGAGTGTTTGCTTAAATGAAGAGAATATGACGAAGAAGAAGAAAAATAGAAGAGCAAGAGAAGGAAGAGAAAAATTAAGAGGAAAAGAATTATAGGAGAAAGAGGATGAGAAGGAGTATGTGGACCTAGTTTGACAAGAAGAGGAGATAAGAGAGGAAGAAGAAAAATAGAGAAAAGGAAGTGGGAGAAAGAGGAGGATGGCAGAACAGTGAAGAAATGTTCGAAATGGAAAATAAACAAATGGAAGGAAAGACGAGTCAGGAAATGAGGAGTGAAAGGAAAATTGCAGATGTGACAGGATAAGAAAGGATAACTTGTGATACCAATGAAGCTAAAGGATGATGACGATGATGATAACGAGTAATAACAATGTTAAAGAGATTATAATACCCAACAATAAGATAACATACACGAGAACAAGACTAATAATAGACTTTTCTACTGCCGGCCATAAAACACAGTAAAGAAAAATTATATTCGCGGAGAGAGAGAGAGAGAGAGAGAGAGAGAGAGAGAGAGAGAGAGAGAGAGAGAGAGAGAGAGAGAGTGTGTGATGAACATTCTTTACCAACTGAAAGACAGAGAGCCTCAGATTTTTATACCTCTATTTCCCGCACTTCATAACTGCAGGCTTGGAGTGAAGGTGGAGGGTGAACCGATTTCATTTTTCGTCCAGGCTTCGTCATTGTTCACATGCCTTTGCCTTAACTTCTTAATAACGGCTGACAACTATTGCATTTTCATTAAAAAAAGACCAGACAATTTTGGTCGTCGGAGGACTGATGTGTTACTTACGGCCAAAATTTTTAATGATTTCGATCATGACAATAATGTCAGTTTGCTTTAAAAGGTAAATTTACTTGGACCAACGTCTGCCCTGTTTCTGTAACGAAGGAAACCCCTCGCCGTGCAAGGAACAAGACTATAATTATAATTATAATGAGTCATCGCACACATATGTCTTCATAACGCCGTGGATACATAATTATGTAAGCATGTTTGAGGTTTCATGAATTAGATTATAACGGTATCACCCTCAGATCGATATTGAATGGATATCCACAATTGGGCCTCAGTTACTTGGGTTATCAAACCGCTTCACAATGAAACAATTCCCCGTCGCCCTTCCCCTGTATATTCACATCGGTCCAACTCACCTTGATACTAGAGCTCTATTTGCATGCACATATATTTATCAATGTATAGGCTAAGTATCCTCTACGAGCTCCCACCCTACACACACACACACACACACACACACACACACTAAGAAAGGAGAGATAGTCATATATATATATATATATAGAGAGAGAGAGAGAGAGAGAGAGAGAGAGAGAGAGAGAGAGAGAGAGAGAGAGAGAGAGAGAGAGAGAGAGAGAGAGAGAGAGAGAGAGAGAGAGAACTGGTTCTGAGAAATACAAGTCAACTCCACACCTACAACTTGCAAGATCTCTCAGAAAGAAAACTATTTCGCTTGAAAGTCTGCAAAAGTTGCCCCCAAGCGCAGCAAAGATAAACAGTTTTTAAAGCGCTAATATAATCCTCTTTTCCTTTCCCCGTCTAGTTGCTTCTCTCAACTCAAGTTCGGGAGGAAAGGTGCATGTGTGCGTGTGTATACGAGTTTGTATGCTTCCGTACACATAGAGGTGTTCTGTTTGTGTTCATGCCTGTGTACTAGTGTATAAGAGTGGATATTTGCACGAATATGACTGCATGTATGTGTCTATGTGTGTGCGGATTTCAATTAACTTCGTAGGATTATTGGGGCATTACGAGTCCTACAAGAAAAAATCTTGGTTGTTTCTGTAAAAGGCCAAGGTCTAGAGTGGATATATATATATATATATATATATATATATATATATATATATATATATATATATATATATATATATATATGAAATCCGACTTAGTCAGATATGCCCGATACGTTACCTAAAATTTTTTTTTTTTTTTTTTTTTTAACACTGACTGGTTTTAGTTGAATCTTATACGACGCAAGCAAGTTAAAATAATGTAACGACCATCACGACGGTGGTTTTTGATAAAGCATTTTGGCACTCGATGTATATTCAGTGTTTTGGGTGAGGTTGAGGAGTAGAAAGTGGCAGACATGAAGCAACGGCAGTATTATGTTTATTTACCATTTTGGCTAGATAATTAGACAGCGGTTGGGACAAGTGTGTGTGTGTGTGTATGTGTGTGTGTGTGTGTGTGTGTGTGTGTGTGTGTGTGTGTGTGTTTCTTTTAATCACACCAGAGAAAGTGGCTTCTGGGGGACTAATTTCAAGACAGTCGGACAGAATCACCGATTTAAACTACTATAGATGACTGTACAGTACAGTCCTCCCTTCCCCACTCCATGTGACCTGTGCCTGTGACAACTCTCGTGGCCACATCACCCCACCCAGCTCACTCAGCATCTCAAAGGCCGACACAGAAACTTTCCCACAGATACTGCAGCTCAGCCACGGAGGGTTTTAGCCTGCATGGAAATGCATGTGATGCGGCGTATAATGTTTGTCACTCGTGTGTAACTCACTGACACTGTATAATGAATATATTTTCCTGCCATTGTACCGTATTGTACAATGAATGATCACTCTAAAGCGTCCACCCGGACACTGTATTTAATTCCTCACTAATACGGTATTTTATATATCCCCTATATGTATCCCACTGATGTTGCATACTGGATGTAACTAGTATTCGTATCCAACTGAGACTGCAATGAATGACTCCATATATGTATCCCCTGGACCCTGAATATTTAATGTATCCCACTGACTCTACATAATGAATGATCCACTGCATGCATCCCACAGACACTGTATAATGAATGACCCCTTATGCATGCCTCACATCCCAGCCTCACACTGAGGTCTAACAACTCCCCTACCACCCACAACACATCAAAGCAAGAGCGACAATGTATCCCACAAGGGGTCAAAACCAGAGTGTCGTTCCTGCATGCCAACTGCCACCTCTGTTGCTTTCTGCTGCCCCCTCACATTACACGCAACTCTAACCAAAGGGCGCCAAGTAGTCGCATGAACGAAGCTATTTAACCCTTAACCTTTTTAGTGTCAGTAGTTTCACTTCAGTTAAATAAAACAGTTTGGTGTTAATACTCATACAATTCAATTACTGATTGATTAATTGATTGATTGGTATTAGGCGCGGCAAAAGCGAGGTCATACAGCGCCAGAAGAAGGGGATAGAGAGGGGAGACATGAAGCAGAAAGGAAATATAAAGAAAAGAGGGACAGTTGAAGAACTGTAAGGGAGTGGCTGGAGCCGAAGGGGCGCCAAAAACCTTAAAATATTGCCCACATCACTACAGGCAATACTCCCCTACGGCCTACGGGGATTCAATTACTGACAACACTGCTACGGCACGAGAAAATATCTTATTAACACAAATTAGACGACCTGCTGCCGGCTAGGATCTACCATTTTTAGCCAATTGCCGTAATAAATTGAGTTTGACACTCCGCCGTTTGATGAAAACAAAAATTAGTCTCTGCAAGGCGAAAAAAAAAAAAAAAAAAAAAATACTTAACAACACGCACAGGATAACCTGTTTCGGGTAGAACAACGTTTGAGGGAAAAATGAGCAAGGTCTCATAAGATTTTAGCATTTCCATTAGTAAAAGAAATCTGTACAAAATAACCCCATAAACAACAAGTTACAACCACCACATTCTTGACATCTTTCACCACTATTTCCTTTCCACTACATACTCACCATGATCCAATCCCTCCCCTCCCTCTCCACATCGTCCCTTCTCCCGACTTTCTTCCCTGACTTCCTCTCCCCTTTCCAAGATACTTACTACCATGTTCACTTCCCTCTTCCTCCCCATCGCTCTCTGCATTGACACCTATCATCTACCGTGCCTCATCTTATCCTCACTACGGTATACCATCTTCCCATCCTTCCTCAACACTCCTTCCTATACTCCCCACCCTCTCTATTATATCTACACTCCCATCTTCTCTACACCATCCCTCATCATGTCATCACCTCCTTCCATTTCCTTCCACTCAAGATGATTGGCCTCAATTGTACACCTTCGCTTAGCACTCCATTCTAATTCTCTCCTTCCCATCTCACACTCTTCAGCTCCATACACTTTCCGTCCCCCCACCCCTAACCTCCTCGTTTCATTCATTAGTCCTCGTATCCTTTTCCCCTCCCATTCTCCACCCCTCATATCTTTGTCTCTCCCCTCCTCTCCATCCCATGTTTCCTTCCTTCTAGCTCCTCTCCTTTCCACCCCTCGTATCTTTGCATCTCCCCTCGCCTCTTCTTCATCCATCGTTTCCTTCCTTCTCTCCTCTCTACCTCTCATATCTTTCTCCCCTCCTCGCCATCCCTTATTTCCTTCCTTCTCCTGTCCTCTCCACCCCTCGTATCCTTCCTTCTCCGCTCCCTTCCACTCTGTATTTCCTTCCATCTCCCCTCCTTTCCACCCCTCGTATCCTTCCTTCTCCGCTCCCTTCCACTCTGTATTTCCTTCCACCTCCCCTCCTTTCCACCCCTCGTATCCTTCCTTCTCTGCTCCCTTCCATTCTGTATTTCCTTCCACCTCCCCTCCTTTCCACCCCTCGTATCCTTTCTTTACCCTTCCTCTAGATGTTAGTTATTTTCCTCTCGGTTGAACAAAATCGCGTGGAGTTAGATAAGATAAGATAAGATAAGATAATTTTATCTTGTCTTATCTTACTGCTGCAAAGTAATAGGCAGATACTACTCAGAAATGTGTTAAACGAGAAAACTTTTAATAGCAAGTGTCAATTTTCTCATTATCAATATTACGGTACGAGTAATGTAGTTTAAAATTCCTCGTAATACAAGAGTAAAGGACAATGCCAGGCACTTTCCTCTAATCTTACCCCATTAACTTTCCCTCTTATCCTAACCTTTTTCTCCTTCCTTTTTACCCTCCCATTCTCTTTTTCCTTACCCTTCTCAACTCTTAATTCCTTTCATCCTCTTCTCCCATTCGCAACCACACCTCCTGTCTTCCTCCTTACCCAACCTCCCATTCCTTATTCTACCCCACACTCTCCCCTATACCCCTCCCCCCTAAAGCCTCCCAACGACTCCCTTCCCCTTCCCTCCCCACTTGCCAATGTGCCACAATCACCCTGAACACACAATCAGCAGCCTCATCCTGGATTACGTCTCTATCTCTCTCTCTCTCTCTCTCTCTCTCTCTCTCTCTCTCTCTCTCTCTCTCTCTCTCTCCTACAAGGCTTACTTTCCCTTTCATTTCCTGCCTCTTGTTCTGTCTGTTTCCTACTCTGAGCCAATCTCACCTTTTCTTTTAACATTTTCATCTTCTACCTTTCCTCCTTCCTAGTTTTCCTTCTTCTTTTTACACGTCCTCTCTTCTCTATTGTATCTCCTAATCCTCTTTCCTAGAATGTCTTAGAAGTATGTTGGTTTCAGCTATTTATATAACAAAACAGGTTCTAAATAAGCGAGGTCTTAGGACGATAAGTAATAATACGTATAAGTAATAATATGTGTGGCAAAGACATTGTTGAAAGTATTAGTAGGAGAGCTAAACAAAATATCAAACAACACTCCAGATTCATTAAGGAAACAGCAAAAAGGGTAATAGCTGAACTGGTACACACACACACACACACACACACACTGGGAGACATAAATAACTTCTTTAACCAGGATATGTTTATGTGCTCAGTTGATTCTCACAAGGCCTTACTAAAATCGAATAAACTGGACGAAGTCGATGGAAATCCTGAATCATCTTGGTGCAGACTACAAATACACAAGGATCATACGGTTGGAATGACTTGAGCGACACATAATTTACCCATATTTGACGGACAAGAAACTCACAACCATCTGCTTCGTTGGCACTACACCTCAGTATCAACACTCCCTTACTACTTGGGTTTACTTAAGTACGGGATGGATGGAACTAGAAAAATATTGGGTCAGAAATACAGCTACCGGTAGGCTAGTTGAGTAATAAAAATTAATAATTATTCTTATAATTTGGTTAGGCCTACATTTATGGCAGGGCAGTTATATCAATTATACATGATACAATTAGCAACAATAAAGACTATTTAAAGGAAGGTTGAACCAGGAATGATATGCTGAAATGCAAGTCATGGATCTCTCACTTTTCTAAAAGGTTTTCGAAGGAAGGTCGCTGGTCACAGATTAAAGTTCGATCCTCTACTTCCCGCATCTTACACAACCACTTCTTCCAAACTCCTTCCAAATTTAGCTGCAATTCCAACCTGCCTACCATCTCCTGATTACCCATCTTTTCAGACCAGACTCCCACCTACTATCTCCTATCTTCAACTACCCTTAACCTTTACTATTCTCAGTCTCCATACCCCACCCTCCCATCTAATTCTTCTCCATCTATATAATATACACATAATGCTAATATATTTTATATCCGTGATCCATCCACCACTCCTGAAGGGAACTAAGTCTCTCTCTCTCTCTCTCTCTCTCTCTCTCTCTCTCTCTCTCTCACACACACACGTCGAGATTTTAGTGTGGGTCAGAAACCATTTAGTTGTTCACCGTTTCAAGGCGTCTTTAGGTATCCTACAAATACTGTGTCATATATAATTATATATGTTATGGACATTTGGAGCAACACTAGACGCTGGTTTGGTATCATGCATAGGGACATATTCAAGAACATTCGTGGTGCATACGATGGCTCCATAGAAAAACAATAGAGCCATCATACCGGTACCAAGCCATCTTATGCACCATGAATGTTCTTGCATACGGCCCATAGTTTGGAGGAAGCAGTAAGCCTCCAAACTGATTATAAGAGAATACTTCTTTAATCTCTATAATATAAAGGCTCAAGAGTCAAGACATATTGTATACTGTAGGCTATGTATGTATTACTACTGATTAATATAAGACTAATTTTCGTGTCAGTAGGATAAAATCTTGACGCCCAAAAGTAATAAATCATATAACTTAATCCATAAACATAAACATCGGCTTAAGTATAAAACATACTCGGACTAACGGCTAACGACACAACACCATAAGACACTCCCATTGGCCTGAGAAGAGTCATGTAGGCTAATCCAATTCAAGTTGTGGTCTCGAATAACCTCCTCCAAACACTGCACTGAACAGACAGAACCAACTACACTAAGGTAAGCTGTTTACTGGAATATAGCCTTGAAGAATCAGTAACTTTTAATCTTACCCCACCTCTACCAGAAGTTATAACGCCCTTCACCTGCTCCTCATCCACTCTAAGGATTGGTATCATGTCTGTGGGAACCCTCGGCCATCTAGTTACCACAACACTATTATGGCCAGACTGTAACACGGATTGAAACAGCAGTAAGTGAAGCAGGAGTGAGGTGGGCGAGGAGGCAGGGTGCTAAGAGGAGGAAGAGGAGAGAAAGAAGGAGAGGTGTGGAGTGGATGAGTAGAGGAGGAAGAGTGAAAGAGCAGGAGTCATGATTTTGAGTGGAGCATGTGGAAGAGAAGAAGGAGGCAAGATTTTGAGTGGAGTATGTGGAAGAGTAGGGTAAAGCGAGATCCTGAGTGGAGGAGGAGGACGAGTTGGGCAAGGACTGGTGCTGAATGGAGGAGTAGGAGGAGAAAGACGAGGAGGACGAGAGGTGATCCGAGGATAAGGTTTACATAAGAATAATAACAACAACAAACTTATTTGATCATTAAAAGGCTCTCTATATAATCTACTAGTAGAAGAGAGAGAGAGAGAGAGAGAGAGAGAGAGAGAGAGAGAGAGAGAGAGAGAGAGAGAGAGAGAGAGAGAGAGAGAGAGCTGGGTCAGTGAAGTTCTGCTTTATCTAGAACCCAAATATTTCATCTAACGGGCACAGTTCAGGCAGGAGTGGGTGTGAGTGGGGTTGAATGGGGATGAAGAGAAGAACGAGTCTAGAAGTGGAGACAAATGAGAGAGAGAGAGAGAGAGAGAGAGAGAGAGAGAGAGAGAGAGAGAGAGAGAGAGAGAGAGAGAGAGAGAGAGAGAGAATGCTTGGCTTAAACTGATGTAAATTGAATCTTTGGGTGTGAAAGGGGAAGGGAGAATTCGAGGAAGCTGAAATGGGTGCTGAGAGGGATTGGCTGGGGAGGAAGGTTTGGGGAAGAGAGGGCATAAGGGAGGGAGGAAAGAAAAATGAGTGGGGCATGCAAGTAAGAAAGGACGAGAAGGTGAAAGAAAGGGAGAGGGAAGTTGAGAGTGGGTTACGGGAAAGGGATGACGAACGAAAGAGGGTGTTGAACCAGGAGAAAAAAAATAAAAATAAAAGGAAAGAGGGGAATGCATTGAAGGGGGGGTTGTATGTATCAGGTAGCTCGAATGTGGAAAGGAGAAAAAGAAAAATGATGATGGGTAACTAAAACTGTGTGGAAGGAAGGGGTGTGTGGCAGGGAGAGGGAGTCTGGATAAAAGGAAAGAAGAGTGTGGAACGGAGGATGAAAGTGAGTGTAAGGGAAGAGAAGAATTGACAGGAGGGCGAAACTGAGTGTATACAGGGGAAGAGTGCAGAGTGAGAGGGAGGGTGTGTGTGTGTGTGTGTGTGTGTGGAGGGACAGTTTGAGAGAGTGTACAGGTGGAACGGAGATAGAGTAGAGAAGCCGTGAGAAGGGGAGAGTATGTAAAATGGAAGGACATGCATGAAAAGTAAGGGAGAATAAATTAAAGGAAGAACGGGAAAGAGTGTATATGTATGCGAGACTGAAAGACAGACAGACAGACAAACAGAGAAGGGGATTAATAGGAAACAGCAACAAACATCAACAAACGTCGTGAAATAAAGAAGCATATTATGGATGAGCTTGTGTTCCAGTCATACATATTGGTAATGAAACGCAAACGGCCTCTCCACCATAAACAATGCGACGTCACGGAACTGGGTTGGCAGAAGACGATAAAGTTTCACTGCGACCATAAAGATGCTGATAATAGTATTCTTGCCACTCTCTTGAAGCTGCACCAAGCCCTGAT
The DNA here is from genome assembly GCA_033782935.1 of Petrolisthes cinctipes. Classification (NCBI taxonomy): domain Eukaryota; kingdom Metazoa; phylum Arthropoda; class Malacostraca; order Decapoda; family Porcellanidae; genus Petrolisthes; species Petrolisthes cinctipes. Next base: position 16,009 of record JAWQEG010003240.1, on the reverse strand, counting down.
AAGATAACACAGGCACGACATCATGGCTCAAACAGTTTGGAGATTCATCCCACAGGTCCGAAATCTCTATAGGGTTGATAGCAAGTAACTATGACATGAATTAAACTGTACATATTTTTTGCAGGCTCGGCTGTACTTCTTTATCTCCGCACACAAACTGAGCCACACACACACACACACACACACACACACACACACTTAGTCTTATCCCCTCACACACGAGCACTCACGAACCACACATGAATATAGGTTACTAATGAAAATAGTCATGCACACCCACTAACCACAACCACATACATAAACTTAGCCTATTATCCTACCCACACAAACCTTTACACACACACGCATAACTCTTACAAAAATACACTCACCATCTCCCACAAATACTATATATACTTTAGCCTATCACCTCTGATACACACGCACACGCACACAAAAGAACACACACAAACACAATGGCAACGGTGCAGAGTTAAGTTCACAAACAATTATGTATACACAAGCGCAAAAATACACCAGCATACACAAGCACAAAAACACACCAGTACACACAAGCGCAAAAACACCCATGCAGGCTCCCCGATCAAATGTGAAAAGATAGGGAAGAGAAAGGAACAAAGGGTAAAGAACGAAGGGAAAGGAACGGAAATGGAAGAGATAAGTCGAGGAGGTTTGAGGTGATGGAGAGGAAGAGGGGCGAAGTGGGAAGGAAGGAGGGAGGGAGGGGAGAGAGGGGAGGAGAGGTCCAGTACTGTATAGGCCTATGTGAGTGATGGGGGAGAGGGCAGAGAGGGATAAGGAGTCAGAGATGAGATGTCTAGAAGGACTCTGAGAAGGATACCCAATGATACCAATTAGTCGTTTTTGTTTTGTATTTTTCTTTGTTCTTCGCATTGGTCCACTATTGTATATATATACTTTTGATATTTGCAACATTTTTGGAGAATAAGTGTACTGTATTTTGATGTATTTTTCTTGCAGTCGTCAGTAATCACTCTCAACTCCGATAAAAATACGTCGGAAACTTACAATATCGGTCGTAAAAAAGCGTGAATTGGGCCACATTGTCTCCTACCATTACAGTTCTACCCTTACTGAGTTTCGCCACTTGTCACCACCTTGCTACCCACAGGACACATCACACACCAAAGCTCTAATTAGACTCTGCTTCCCATCATGTTCCTAGACCCTTTCCATGTCGATAGTGCGTTTCTTGTCGTACCGAAAGTGCAGCGATTCCTTTCCAGGTAGATACATGTTTCGCGTACTGTACATTTCACTATTTCTAATATGCAGATGAGTAACTTGTGTTAATTTTTTGTGTGATCGGCTTCGATTGAATTACATGAATAGAAAATTACCTAAACTAAATAAAGGGACCGGTACTTGTTCGCAGGTTAAAAAGAATGAAGCATAACACCGTATCGTGACAAGAACTGGTGTGATACAGTCAGCAAAATGCTAATAAATTCACCTACAAATTCAGTAGTTCGGGGAGAGAGAGAGAGAGAGAGAGAGAGAGAGAGAGAGAGAGAGAGAGAGAGAGAGAGAGAGAGAGAGAGAGAGAGAGAGAGAGAGAGAGAGAGAGAGAGAGAGAGAGAGAGAGAGAGAGAGAGAGAGAGAGAGAGAGAATATTGAAGGACAACGAATAAAGTTGATAATTTCTCTCCCCTCCTTTAATCTCTACGTCTCTCACCTCCACCTTTCTGCTCCCATTCTTTCCCCTCTTCCTCTCACCTCTCATTTTTAGCCCTCCTCCTCTCAGCTTCTAGTCTTTCCCCTCCACATCTCAGCTCTCATTCATTCTTTCCCATCCTCCTCTCAGCCTATCTCGTCCTCTAAAATCTCAGTCTTTTCCCTCTTTCTCTCAGCTTCCATGCAGTCTTTCCCCTCCACCTCTCAGTCTTTCCCCTCTTCCTCTCTCAGCTTCCAATCTCTGCTCCTCTGAGTCCCCAGGTACGTACAAGTCACTACCGAGAACTACGATAAAACCAGATGAGCGGAACACTTACCAATAAACTGATGAGAGAGAGAGAGAGAGAGAGAGAGAGAGAGAGAGAGAGAGAGAGAGAGAGAGAGAGAGAGAGAGAGAGAGAGAGCTGTGATAACACGCTCCATTGATTATTACTACAGTGCTTATCACTACCATTTCTCAGACGCCTTAGCCACTTTCAGGTTCGGTTCCTGGTCACTACTGCATGGGGAAGCGCACGCACAGGAGTTGGTTAATACTTTAAACACAATTACATGATATACGTCTAAAGGGAAACAAATTACACACACACAACATATACAAATATTCACACCTAAAATTAATCATACCTACACAATCACATACAGTACACCTGTAAAAAAAACACCCAGTATTACACTTACACCTAAAAAACAACTCGTGCACACATATACAATATACATAATACAATATACAATACAATATATACACAATATATAGGCCTACACACATATCTGTCAACCAAACCAGTAACAGCGGGCAAACTTCCATGTCACAAAACGACACAAGGCAAAGAAAAAACACAACTCATGCGAAAAGAAATGTACAAAACGAGCTCGAAAAAAACACACACACACAAAACACACACAACACACCAGAGACAAACACTCCCACACGAACGTACCCCTGACAAATATCAAAATCGGAGCAACATGGCAAAACAAATGAAAACACTGCAACAAGCGGCCCCGTTTGCATGTGAGACGAGGCCAGGGTTGGTAGAGGCAAGGGTATCCCGCAGCACAAGAGCAACATTCAACATGGCATTGCAACACCACTCCAGAAAAACTAACGTGACACTGCAAACCATCAGTAAAATCAACACTACGGCAATGCAGCTCACAAAAAAAAAAATAAAAAAAATAACAGTACCAGGACCCTGCAACACACAAGCAACATCACCACGACCAAACGAAAAACCAGCAACACCCACATGACACTGCAACGTACTGTACACGACTATCTACCACACCAAATACATCCACACAACACTGCAACACACTACACTACCAGTACCCACACAACCCTAAACACCAACAACACCCACATGACACACCGAAACACAACCAATACCTACACGACCCTGCAACACAGTGGCAACACCAACACTTTCCCTTTCCAACCCTGCTACATTAAATTCTGGAAATTGGTATGTCACGAAATCAGTGAAACTCAGCGCGTAAAAAATAAGAATTGGCCGCGATATGTCTACAAAACAGTCACTCACACAATGCCAGCAAAACACCCGAGAGAGCCGACGCCAACAAAAAGTCAAATATACTCTTATGAAATACTCACAATATAACTTCATAATTCACCGATATTCCTTAATATTTCCCATAATATTCATTCACTTTACTCAGAGGATACTAATATCATATGTATTACAGTATGTTATAGTATACGTAAGATAGTTAACCCTGTATACAGTATCCACATAATGTACCCACAAAATTCTCAATCAATATCTATCAAACACACTGATGTTTCGTTATACTGTAGTCCTAAGAATGTCAACCAACTATTTTCGACATAGCCTACGTACCGAATAATGCAAATATTCCTGTCAATACCATCAAAATGTTAAAATATATCACGATTACTCTACAAACTACCCAACATACGCCAGTAAAATACACCAAAATTCCTTTTAAAATGCCATCAAAATTACCCACAGATTAGGCCTACCTTCGAAAATTACGTGGAAAGTGTCCCTCGATACACCTTTCAAATAATTCACGTTCTACCTACGGTACCCTCCCTACCCTACAACGTACAAACAATTAATTTTGCATGGTCGGGGCTGCAAGTGCAGTTTTGTTCATTTTACAATCCACAGGATGAAAGATGTTTACTCGAAATTCTTTTCTAATGCAGAGGATCACTACATAAACTGGTACGGTATATATATATATATATATTTACTTTTTTTTTCCCATCACGACTGTGTAAGTACGATAAGTCTAGTTTTCTTTTAGCTTGGCTCCATCTTCAATGCTTTATAATTAAGGTGAGTCCGGTCACCACTGTCCATCTGGCATTTGTATCGACCGTGACGCAATGAGAGAATCAAATTAAGTCCAGACGGTTGTCCCAATCTCGTGAGAGAATAAGATTAGGTCCTGATGTAAGCCACGTCCAGATATTGTTAGGAAAGCTCGGTTTGATTCGGTTGGTTCGGCTAACAGAACTGCCACTAGTATTAAAACCAACATACAGTATTTAGTAAAAGAAAGGCAAGCGTTACTGGCAAACTTAATGATAAAAAGAAATATAAATATATCAGTTCTTTAGTTAACATATTCCCTAAAATGCATAATATGCCAACACCTATAAACAAGAGAGCGTCGATGAAATACTGTCAAATACCTTTCATATGTCATACTCACGAGGACAACAATACATATGTTTAGTCACTAACATACGATTACGTGCAATATACAAATGCAATAAATATACACCATGTAGTACACGAACTGTGCTATCCATAAGTAAGTACGCTTCAACTAAGATAAAGTTAGTGAATTATCCCCTAAGTAGGATACTCATAAGTAATAATGTATTATTTGCACCTTCAGGTCTCAGTGTTAGTTGTTGATTTGGTGTGGCTTCGATGAGTGGAGAGCTGTCTAGCCTATGTCTTCCCAGAGCACGGCCCAAGCACCCATAATCACCCAAATTTTACCCAGTACCTGCGCCATGGGTATAGCCTATAATATGTATACTATACGTTTTGGGAGCTTGTGGGGAAGGGAGGGGAGGAGGGCAGGGATTAAGAAAATTTTGGCCGTGCCTCTGTCAGACTAATTTTAGGGTTGCCAGATTTACTTGGGCTAAAGGGTCAAACTGATATACTGTACCGTTATAAAAGTGGCCAAATGACTCCAAAAGCGAATTGCATTATTTTTTTTTCTTTCAAAATAATCTGTAATACCTGTAGATTTGAGAAGGTTATCTGCAAATACTCATTTAACAGTAGTTTGAATGTCAATTTGGTACATACAAAATAAAAATTATATAGAATATCATATTTGTAACTCAATGTTGCATTGATGGATTTAATTATAGTGCAAGAGCACTAGTTATCTGGTTGAGCTTTCTAGATTTCAAAAATACACAGGATTTACACAATTATTCAAATTTCCTAAAAAAAAATCAACATCAAGATTTGAAAAACTGAGGTCTGTAAAAGAAGTTTCTACAATCATATTACCTTTCACAGCTCAGTTGTTGTACACTTGTTTAAAGTTTGCTGCTATATACAACTGTGTGTCACCAAATTATATACTATAGAATAACGGAACTTACACTTTTTTGGGCAAGTAAAGAATAATACAGGGCCAAACTTACAAATGGGCCAAACTGAGATTTTTTGAGCGAAAAAAAAAAAAAAAAAAGGAAAATATTATCATATAAGAAATTTGGGCAAAAAAAAAAGAGCCAATTGGACACCTTGATCATACGGTAGCAGGCTGAAAGGACTCAGTGTGCAACCCAACGGGGAACTTATCTGTTCATAATAATCTAATGCAGACTTCCATGCCAATTCCAAAAGTTTTTGGTAAATGGACGTTACTGGATGCAAACAGATGTTATGGGTGGGCTTATGGGAGTTGGTTGGTGAAAATCTTTTCCTGTAAAAACACACGGAATTTATCAGCATATACTTTTCTAAGGTCAAAATTTTTATACATAAATCTTTGGATCTATAGGTCTTAATTCAATTGTCTTTAGCTGGATATGCTGGAAAAAATATTGAGGGGGTTACAGCCCCCTATACAATCCCCAAAGAACATGAAACTGGATGGAAATGTTACTTTTGTATTAAAAAAAAAAAAAATAACCTCTCAAATGTACTGTGGAAACTGTGCAGAGTGGGGACAGTGGAGTAGTGAGAAATTTATAGTGTGGGAAGGAGAGAGATGTGTACTGTGAGGAGATGGGAGTGTAGTAGTGCAGAGCTAGCCACCAAAAACCTACAACGCTGCCTGGCTCAAAACGAGATCTGGGACGCACACTGGCCCTAGTGATATTCCACAGTATTTTTTTCTATTTTCCACCACACTGTATTTTAACCAAAGTGTTTTATATCAAGGACTAAACAATACGACGAGTGTTTAACGGCGAGTGGAAGAGAGAAAAGGTTACTTCTTACCGTAGAGTCTCGTCTCTGCTGCTCTTGCTCTACTAACCCATATGCTCACTGTTTTGAAGGTGGGCATTGTGCTGTTGTCATACTCACCTTGGCAGAAGGAGGCCAGGAAATTTTAACGTATCTTGGGTAAATTCATAAACAACCGTTGAGCGTAGGTCAGAGGACAAGAAGTCCGTGACATTAAAATAGAGACCCTATGATTTGTCATTCTTGCTCAATCTGTTTGTGTCCATATAGTATATATGCTAATGTGAACTGTGCAAGTTCACTTTGTCAAGATAAATCTACATAACATTACACTTGGTTAGAGCTGTCGAGAAACAACGTAAAATTACAATCGTTATAATGCCATTACTTATGCTCATAAATTGTTGGTTATCTTTAGATTATTAAGCATGACTAATTTGGAGGGACGAGCCTATGATAAATTATGAGGCCTGATGGTGACGTGGCATATTGTAGTAACACACCTCCAGTACCTCCATCACTCCCTCTCCTTAGGCTACTCGTACTGGAAACTGGTGGTTCACATCGTGTGGGGTAGGCCTACACACATTGACAACGCTGAAGTGATGAACGTGGAAGTGGAGGAGACTGTACATTGGTTAAGTTACAAGATCAGGGAAACAAACACTTATTATATTGACATGAAAATAATAATTGATAGAATTAAGTACAAGACTAGTTGGCTACAAATCCCAAAGCGTCATCTAGAATCAAACTAGATAGGCTAGCCACGTAGGCTAACAGGAATTCCTTCGAACTATTAATGGCTTTGTGATATCCCGAACGCATAAATGTTTCCCTCGACACCCTCAGTAAGTAAACGAACGACCACACATCCCATTACACACATCCGCCCCATGGACCTCTTTTTCATCGTATACTGACGGCCGCTGGCGACTCTTTACCGTGGTATTATCAGCCCCGGAGGGAGCTATACCGCACTGCATCTTTTATCCATTCACTGCATCTTTCCACTCGCATTATAACACTATGAGTAAGGTGTGGCCTGGGTAGATATATCCGGGAGGCTTGTTTTTTCACACTGTAGGTTTTCTTGACCTAGGCCATCCCACATCCCATATAAAACACACACACGCAGAGAGAGAGAGAGAGAGAGAGAGAGAGAGAGAGAGAGAGAGAGAGAGAGAGAGAGAGAGAGAGAGCCCTTTTCATCACAGAAATTCTTGGTATAACTGCCAAAGAATTAATATCTGACCAAGACATTAGACACGGCCCTGTGGTGATTAAGGAAGGACAGGGGACTGAAGACGAAGCATAGAAGTGACATAGCAGGAGTGGAATACAAAGGAGACATGGCAGGGGTGGATTACAAAGAAGTCACAGCAGAGGCGGCATACAAAGAAGACATGGCAGGGGAGGGGTACAAGGGAGACATAGCAGGGGTGAGGAACAAAATACTAAGGAAAAAATGCAGGGTGGGATACAAAATACATAGGAGAGATATAGCAGGGGTGGAATACAAAAATGATACAGCAAGGGTGAGGTACATATATGGGAGACCAAACTGTAAGTGATCTATGGATGCTTCTCAACTACTTGATGAAATTCCATGTACTTTTTTTTATAATAGCTACCGGGTAAGCCTTTATATTAAAATTGAAAGCCGGCGGACAGTCTCTAAGTAACCAACCAGTCTTTCTGCTCTAAGATGACAAGGTAGTAAAAGTATCATAGGATGTAATTGCATGGTATAATCCCCTGTGCTTTAATATTATATACACCAAATGGCATGTAAAGGAATGGTTAGAAGGAAGGAGAAGGGTAGGGGAGGTGAATAGAGGGATAAAGAGGTGAGAGAGGGAGGGAAGGAGGAGTAGACTACTATAGGTGGAGTAAAGTAAGTGAATTCCGAGGTGGAGAACGGGAGAAAATGAAGATAGAGAGAAAGAGGATGAACAGAAAGAACGAAGAAAGTAATGGAACAGGAGGATGAAGAATGAGGAAGTATTGGGAAAGAAGAGCAGATTAATTAAAGAAGAGGAAGAAGAAGAGGTGTGAGAGCAGCAGCAGCCACAGCTTCATAATGACAAACCTTGCATTCCACTCACCTCACCTCGCATCCCCCCCCCCATAAACACACACACACACACACACGTATACATACACTTACATGCCCACTCATACTCACGTGCACACATATAATAAACATGCTTGCTGACACACACACACACACGAATGTTCATACATACTCACGTACACAAATATTATAATAAACATGCTTGCTGACACACACACACGGATGTTCATACGTACACATAAATCTGCTAACATATAAATCAGCTATGGAACCACTAGTGACTGGATGGTTATACCTAGTAAACTATATGGTGTTAAGGGGACAGTATACTTTTGGTACATACATTAGAGAGCCTTGATGCCTCCAAAATATGACAGGATAGAGGACCAGATTAACAATAATAACGGTATACGCCTGTTGCTTGGAAGTTTTTTGGAGGAATCAGTTGCTCCAAAATTACCAACAGTTATATTAGCCCCTTAATATGTACTACCGGCCACAAGAATTCGTACACACGCTGTTGTTTTCGATTGTTTACAACAAACAGATAATGCAAGACTACCGTATGTAACTGCAATACAACATTATTATTAGGTTTGTTATTTAGCAATCACTGAGTCTCTTGGTAGAACATTCATTGCAGTACTTCCACAATAATGATCTCTCTTTCCATATAACCTGTGTAAGGATTCATGTGGCCAACCGTACCAGTAGGCCTAAATAAAATGAATGAACCTGTCACTTTTTACGCTGATTTTGTCTGCATGGTTTGTTCACATATTGACAACTAAATTTTAAATATAAACATCCATCCAAATAGTCTACATGCCTTCACCCATACATACATACATACATACCCACACAAGTACACACACTCGCTAACACACACACACACACACACACACACACACACACACACACACCTCATCCATTATTCCATTACATCTGTCTTACCTGACGTTTACTGGACACCCAGTTAGGTAACTTGACACATTATCTTTTTGTTGGTTTTAGGTTTTGCACACATCCTCGTTGCATTACCCAACTCGCCTTCACTTTCTCTACAATTTTGTTTTATTTTATTTTCTGTTTTCCATCCCTCCATCCATCATTTTCCTCACTCTACTCTCTAGCTTAACTTCTCTAATTCCATGTATTGAGCTTCCTTATCTCCCTAATCACCCATTCCCCCCCTCCCCTCTTTCTCTCTAGTAACACCATTTCACTCTCACGCCTTCTCCCTATAGCCTATACGTAAACTAGTTCCTCCTCTTCCACCATAACTACCACCACCACCTCTTCCTCCTCTTTCACCAAAACTACCACCACCACCACCACCACCACCACCACCACCATCACATATTCCTCCTCTTCCACCACCACAACTACCATCACCATCACCTCTTCCTCCTCTTCCACCACAACTACCACCACCACCACCATCACATATTCCTCCTCTTCCACCACCATCACCTCTTCCTCCTCTTCCACCACAACTACCACCACCACCACCATCACATCTTCCTCCTCTTCCACCATCACAACCACCACCACCACCACCTCTTCCACCACAACTACCACCACCACCACATCTTCTCCTCTTCCACCACCACAACTACCATCACCATCACCTCTTCCATTTCCTCCTCCTCTTCCTCCTTCTCCTCCAAGACGTGCCAGAATTCGTGATAACTTGGGTTGCATTCCTCAGGTCTCCTTCCCTCCTTGCTCTTCCCTCCTCCTCCTTCTCCTGCACACCCTTCCTTTTCTCATTTTGTCCCCTTCTTTTTCCTTCCTTCCATTCTTTATCACTGTCATCTGCAACGCCATCATTATCGTCATCCTCCTCCACCCTTACATCATTATTATCATCATCATCATCATAATCCTCCTCTTCTTTCAATTCCTCTTGTTCGTTATAATCATAATCATCATTATCCTCTTTCTCTTTCTATTCCTCCTCGTCATAATCATCTTCATAATCCTCCTTCTCTTTCTATTACTCCTCTTCATAATAATCATAATTTTCATCATTTTGTTCACTCTATCCATTCCACTATACCCTCATTTGTTCATCATTTTATTCCCTCCACTCACTACTCAGCGCTCCACGTTATCATCATCATATCATCATTATCGTCATCATCATAATCATCATAAATTTAACTACTCTATATTCCTCTCGTATTCTTCATTATAATTCAGTTGTTCAATCATTTTAAAGTGCTGGGTTAAATCTAGCACATAATAATATCGTCTGGCAGTAGTTTAATTAAGGTGCTGTTTTTTGGGGGTGATGGCTGGCTACTAATTCCTCCAAACTATGCAACGAAGCACACTCATATAATAGTATACACATGTTGTTTCGTGGGACTTTTGAAGGAATTCGAGGCCTCCATATCATTGAAAAAAAAAAAAAAAAAAAAATTACCACCACCTTAATCTAAATATTGCAATGTAAATTTAGGCAAACCATAATAACAAGTTGATTATAATTTATACACTCGTAGTCTTCAAGTTTAACCCTCGGATTAATGGGTTTCACTCTGCCTCAGATTAATGTCTGGTGTTGATCAGCAAAAAGAGCAAAACTATTCTATAAAGTGGTTAGCCCTATTTTTGAGGGCAAAGTATTCCTCCAACATAGGCCAGGAAACAGACCAGTGCCTCATTATCCGAGTGCATGAATGTTTCGTAGCATAGTTTGGAGGAATCAGAAGCCCCGAACTTAAAATTTTTCCCCTGCCGCTCCGACCTCATCTTCCACATTCCACAACATTTCTCTTTCCTCCGTCTTCCCAACACACACTCCCTAAGATTCTTTTCACAATAAATTACATGACGCAGATTAATATCAAATAACTTGGGAAGGGTTGCCTAACTCGTTGTTGTTCCTTATTATTATTATTATTATTATTATTATTATTTTACCTTCCTCTGAAATCTATTATCATAAGCCATAATATTACTGTCTTAATTTCTATAAAAAAATATCCTACTAACATATTTTTCTCTTCTTCTCTGTCCGATGTTAGTTTATTTCGACTCATCATCCTGACAAAAGTTTTCTATACCTTCTGTCTTCTTTCTGTCCTTCTCGGTATCATTATAATATATTCTCATCTTGTTTAACCTGGCAATAACCTACTGGATCCCTAATCACATGTCCTAGTTTTTTCGGTAAATATAATGCAAGACGAGACAAACTGCACCAAACATTTACCCAACAAAGTTAATAATTCCAACAACGTATAAGTACTGGAATCCTCTCGAGACTAGTACTTAAAGTTTTCTTACCTGGAAGGGAATTGATGCATATTCGCTTGGGGAACACACACACACACACACACACACACACACACACACACACACACATAATGGGTTTTCAAAATATCCTTAACGTTGAGGCTAATCTTAATCGTCTGTAGTTAGTTTGTTTACACTCTATAAGGTGTAAGACGTTGTTTCACTGTGTACGGATTCACTGGATTTGTCAGTAGCCATTGGATATCAAAAATGTTTCCCTTCGACCAGAAAATTCCTCAGGCTACCGGTAGTCAGCTATAAATATGCAATTTGCCAGCTGTGGTGGAAGAGAGGAAAGCTATTGTAGGTGAACTGAAAGGCAACTGATTCCTCCAAACCGGGCAACATTATAGATTCCCCAATTGCATAGTCTAACTGTTAGCCTACTATTATAGTGTGTTTCTTGACATAGTATGGAGGAACAAGTGGTCCTCCAATTCAATCACAACAAACTTCCCCTTCAATGAACTAATACCCTCAATCTACATATCTATCATAGCATTTATAAGTTCACAACAATACGTATACATTGTGGTTCGTACTATCACCCTCACTGTTCATATCTTATGCAGCATAAGGCGGTCTAAGGCGGCCACTTCCTATCTTTAATAATAAAGACGAATCAATCATGCATTAGCCTACCAGAAGCTCTCCTCACTTTCTGTTTTTTACCTCCTTTATCTCTCTACCCTTCATCTCCATCCATCTCTCCGTTCATACTTCCTCCCATACTTCTTCCCTTCCACTTTCCATAAAGGAGTATTGCCTGCAATGATGTGAGCCGTACATTAAGGGTTAACTTGGGCGCTCTTATGACCCCAACCACTGTCTTTCATTTCTTCAACTGTTTCTCCTTCAATTTTGCTTACTTTCAAGCTTGCTGGCTCTCTTCTCTCTTCTTCCAACGACAAGGTCTTTCTGGCCTAGCACAGTCTTTTAATTTCTTCGTTACACTCACTCTTCCCTCCCTCTTTCTTTAACCGCTTGACTATTCTTCTCAACATCCATCCTTCTCTCCATACATCTGTCCTCACCTATTAACCTTCCCTTCTACTCTCTTTACCGTTCACCATAACTTTTTTCCTTACTCTCGTGCCCTTTCACTCTCCTTCCCAACATCTGCCTCTCCCCTCCTCACGATTCAATCACCTTCTCCCTCTTCTTCCTCCACAACACACTAGTCGCTAAAAAACAGCCGTCGTCTCTTACACCACCATCACCACTATTACCACAGCCATCCCTTTACAAAAACCACCACCATTCTCACACACGTCACCACTACCACCACCACCACTACAAACAACAACAATACTACTATCACTGTCTTTATCACAAGCACAACTCTCACAAACACCAATTTTCACACTACCACAAAACCACAACCATCGCCATTTTCATCACTACCACACGATTACCACAACAACTACAAATCTTACTACCACATAACCACCACCATCATTCTCACATATTCTGCCACACATACCACAACTCTCCCGTCCTCCCTTCATTCCGTATTTATATTCCTACTTCGAAGGACATCTGTCTGGCCGGAACCGTCCTTCTTCTCCTCTACTATGCATTGCCAAGATAACAGTCTCCCTCTCCCACGACGATAAAGTCCATCTTATTTTCATTGCAGTTTTAATCCATTCCATCAAAATCTTTCGTCCTCTTCCACCGGCCTGGCTTACATGTGGTGAGTGAGTAAGTGATCGAATAAATTAATGAAAGAATGAGTGACCGACTAACCGAAAGAGTGAGTGAGTGACCTGTTCTATGAGTGGAAGATTAAGTAAGTAAGTGCGTGGGAGAGTGCGTGGAAGGGTGAAGGGGCAAGTGAGTGACTGAATAAATGAGTAAAAGAATACAAAAAATACGTGAAAGTTTTCATAGTATAATATAAAGTACAACAATTAAATTAGGTGCAATGAACAGGAAACCAGCAGAATTTTTTTATATAATTCTGCAGGGCAATTTCTATTAGTAAAAAATATATATAATTAGTATAAAGTTATTCAGTTCAATTAATTAAGCTAAAAACCCTATGGCCACAATACATTTTAAAATCTTTTCGCCGGTGCAATAACTTAATCCACAAATCAAATTTAGCGATATCCCCATATTACTATTCCCGCTCTGGATATTTAAACCCGTCACTGCTAAACTGATTGGCGGGTCTAGGAAAAAGATCACTCAGTGTCAAGCTAATTTGATGAACTTTTGCATTTCTCTCAATTTTTAAATCACTATTACCAATACTTTATTTTGTAGTGTTATGGAAGATTTAATTTTATGACTCCTTCAGTGTAAATTGTGTTTCATGGCAATATTTGGAGGACTCACTAACCTCCAATTTTCTGACTACATCATTTGGGTCCTTAAGGAGTACGTGTATATACAATAAAACACACGTACGTCAAATGTCACCAAGACAGACCAAAACTGATCGAAGTTTTTCCCACAAAATGTTAACAATCTTTGTGTCCATCATTTTGTTCTAAGGTGTCAAAGGAGGAAGGAAGTGAATGAAGGCTGTGTCCACGGTAATAATGGATGGCAACTGTGTTCTTTCTCCACCTGACAGCCTGATTTGGAACTGGGTGAGAGGGTTGGAATGGAGGAATGTCGTAGCTGCAATTACTAGGTGCCATGCAGGGGAGTACAGATAAATGGCATCCTTAGCTTTGTGTAGTCTGACTGTTCGCCCTTCCATCAGTCTCTATCTATCTCTCTGTTTATTTGTCTGTTTATCTACGTATCTATTGTGCTATGCCTTCACTTTTTTCCACACAGACACAATAATTAGATAAAATTGAAACAGATTATGGCTACCCATTCTCTCTTCGAAGGAATATTGCAGATATTTGAAGCTGCCAAGTGTCCTGGTATGTTATCAATTCCCTGGTGATAACTTCTATGCGAATTAGTAAGTTTCAGAACAAGTATAATATTAATGGGGAGGCTTGTTAAAAAATTATTGGTTTAGGGGGAATGGGTATAAATTCTCTTTATATTTTCTATCCTGTTCTAGATTCTTTTGTGTCTTTTAAATTCGAAAATCAAACCATCTTATTTTTCTCTTTTCTGGAACGCGGTATTCCGGATGTTATGTGTACCTTTGTGAAATAGCAACGTTCCTCAAAGTGCTCCTACAAAATGCCAACTCCACACAACATGTATATACTTAAGTTTACCCTTTTCAGATTATGTGGCTGATATTATCCTCCAGTATTTCAATTATACGCTGTTTTACGGAACAAATACAACATTACTAATTTAATTTATTTGAGTTTTTTTTTAACTAATCTATGTATCTGTGAGTAATAAATTTATCCTGCATAGGCCTAGTTTATACTCATTTAGGCTACGGTATATAGTTACCAGGCAAAAACCTACCGGATACCTCATATAGTGTCTTTTCTGTTTCGATAAATTTAATGCAATCACAACTAGATGGAGCAATGCAACACAGCACCCCATTCTATTAAACACATTACGGAAGACTGCAATGCACACAACGACACTCGCCAACAACACAACATACACTCACTGAGGGCATTGTGGAAAAGCCCGGTTCAAGCCATAACCTTCGAAAATATAGAAGACATAATATAAAGGGAGGAAAAGTAGAACATGGATGAGGAGGTAAACAGAAGGAGGGAAAGATAACAAGGCGCCTCGGTTAAAAAAAAAAAAAAAAAAAAAAAAAAATGGAGGGTCAAGATGGTGAGAAAAAAGTTGAGTAGGTAAACAGAAGGGAGGATAACAATGCGCCTCGGTCACTAAGCATTCCTGGGGATAGTGCACTGCTGTGGGAAGGGAAAGGGGGAGAGAAAGGAGGCCGGAACCTACAAAGAAACAATCATATTCCTCTAGATACGGTAAGTCTGTTCCTAAGACCATTCTAAGGCATCCTCCCTAGCTCCTGCTCCAACCTATTACCCAGAGAACACATGGGTATCTACACGAACCAAACACATCACGAGAATGGAAGCCGACGGACGGAGAACGAAGGAAATATATGCTTGTGTGATAGGTTCTCAACAAAGTGAGTGAATTAGTGTGTCTATTCCGATACTCGGTGTGGTGAAAGTGAGTGACGGAGCGATGAAGTTAGTTAGCGAAGAGAGTGAATTAGAGATCAAATAAGAATAAAAAAGCGAGTAGTGGACAAG
This sequence comes from Petrolisthes cinctipes, assembly GCA_033782935.1. Taxonomy (NCBI): domain Eukaryota; kingdom Metazoa; phylum Arthropoda; class Malacostraca; order Decapoda; family Porcellanidae; genus Petrolisthes; species Petrolisthes cinctipes. The sequence goes on along the minus strand of JAWQEG010003240.1, from coordinate 317 downwards.
GGAGTTTTCAGAAAGCTGGTTTGGTGAGAGGATGAGAGATGGGACGAATGAATAACATAAAAAGAGTGTGGGGAAGATTGAAAATAAAACACGTGGCAGATTATATACATGAAGGAAAGAATGAAATAAAATACCAGCGAGAGACCGAGTGCCTAGAATGAATTAATGAGTATAGGAAGAATGACTACCGCTCGCCTATAGGTCTGAAAGAACACGTAGGACTGTAAGACGAGGGAGAAGGTGACAGAGAGGTGGAACAGCATGCATGTAAGGGAGTGGCTGGGGTCCGAAGGGGCGCCAAAACACTTAAATGCCTA
>JAWQEG010003239.1:0-35662 GCA_033782935.1 Petrolisthes cinctipes | reverse complement strand
GAAAGGAGGGAAGCAAGGAGATTTAGGCTGCTCCGAGACAATTTGCATGTTTCTTGGCTAAATATGGAGGAATCAGTAGCCTTCATTTCACCGACATGATAATTATGATTCCCTAAACATTATATTCCTGTTTTGTGTTCCCAGTGGAGCCGGTGAGCGTACAACTGCTAGCACCTGAAGAACCCCTAAGCTACGGCCGCCAGTACGAGCTAATGTGTGACGTGAGGGGTCGCGGCCCCCTCCAACCATCACCTGGTGGAAGGGTACTACCAGGGAGCAGGGGGCCAGGGAAACGGTACGTATGATATTAAGATGCACATGTACCACAGAAAGAATGAATGTAAGAGAAATTTATAAAACATACATTAAGTTTTGCATGTATATAAAATATAACACACGCACATGTAACAACAGAGAATTTTGAGGCAAGGACATTAATACAGTAACTTTCAGGAGGTTTGATATCCCTGCTATTCCCTCTCCTACACAATATGTGATAACGCTTCCTATTCGTATGTCTTGGAGGCTGAGTGCAGAGATGTTGAAAGTTAAGAATAGTGCTTTAGTAAATGATCCCAGAAATACTGAATCAAAATTATGAAAATAAAAATATGTAATACGCAACATCTCGGCTTTCTCTCTCATCTCTGCTTTCTAAATAATGAGTTGTGCTGTGTTTTCACATGTGCAGGAGAGGGATGGTAATGAGTACTGTCTAGGTAACTCGACCTTGGCAATGGGCAACAAGAACATGAAGGCCACTATACTTACACTACCATACTGAACCGTTCACACACACACACAAACACACACACACCATCAACAGCTAACGAGATTACTAAATTTAAAGATTATAGAAGACTGTCTTAGGCCTGCAAGACCCTGTAGGGCGGGGGTAGAAGGTGATAGAGAGGTTAAACAGTAAGCACGAAAGTAATCGAAGTAAAAGAGGGTAGTTAAAGAATTGTAGGGCATTACATAGGGCCGGAAAGCCGTAGGCAATACCATCCTTATAGAGAGTGAGAGAGAAAGAAAGAGAGAGAGAGCTGAGGTGGCAAGACAAGTGAGATACTGGACATCAGATAACTCATTCTTCTCAGCATCCAGATATATCACGACTCACTCTGCAGATATATATATATATATATACACAGTATATATATATATATATTTATATATATATATATATATATATATATATATATATATATATATATATATATATATATATATATATTATATATATATATATATATATATATCTACATATATATCTACATATATATCTACACATATATATATATATATATATATCTACACATATATATATATATATATATATATATATATATATATATATATATATATATATATATATATATATATATCTACATATATATCTACATATATATCTACACACATATATATATATATATATATATATATATATATATTGCAACATACTGTGTAAATATTGCTTGATACTTCCTTTACCCTGTGTACATGGCCTTTCTACGAAAATGCAATCTTTAGAATTCCACCTCTTGTTCTATATCAATATCCATGACCTGATAATGTGTGCGTGCAGCATAAAATAATTTGCGAAGTTGCATGTGAAAACTGTAGAAAGAAGTCAACACTTGACTGAGTCGGATTTTTTCAAAGTTTATTAAAAATTGTTGAGGAAGATGAGATGTTCGAATAAAGTCCTCTTAGATATTGTGGCTCAGTAAGATGAAAAAGGAAGCTAAAAGAGGGAGAGAGTACACACACAAAACACCACCTCTCTCTCTCTCTCTCTCTCTCTCTCTCTCTCTCTCTCTCTCTCTCTCTCACAGATTTAGCCTTTCACTCTCTTTCACATATTTCTCTCTCCTTCACATCCTCATTATTAAGTTATATTTTCATGGCTACATAGCCTTGTATCCTCCACTCTTTCAACCTTAACATTTATCTATTTCTTATTCACTCATCTATTCTCTCTTTCTCTCTTTCAGACGACGAGTGATGGCAACGTAACCACTTCTACCTTAACCCTGGAACCCACACCTGCTGACGACGGGACCAGCGTAACTTGCCGAGCAGAGAACCCGTCCACCAGCACCGTCCTAGAGCAGTCACAGCCTCTCATCGTTCACTGTGAGTGTGTGCTGGGTGAAGGTTAAGTTTTGTTTGGTGCGTCTTTTATTACTCTCATATTCTGTGTTTCTGTTTCTCACATTCCCTGATTTGGTTATTTATTGTGAGTGTATGGTAGTTGGGTATTTGCTTTGCTGGGTTTTAGTTAGGGTATAATATACAGTACGTAAGTAATGATAGATTAAAAAAGGTATTTTTCAGTGTTATGTTTGGAGGGCTACTGATTCCCTAGATTTGTGCCAGTTAACAGACTTGTGCATCAGTATAATTAATGAATAAGTAAAATTAATTAAATTAATTATATTAAAAGGAAAAACAGAAGACTGTGTTAATCAAGTCAGAAAGACCTTATACAGTATAACAAAAGAAGAGACAGAGAAAACTGACAGGAAGCGGGAAGGATAGAGAAGGAAAGAAGGGACAGTGAACGAAAGAAAAGGGATTGGCTTGGGTCCGAAGGGTCGCCAAAACTCTTAAAGTATTCCCCACATCTTTTCAGGCAATATACCCCTGCGGGGATTCTGTATACGAGTAGGGAGATTTGTTTTGCAACCCAATTTGGAGGAATATTTTGCCTTCCAATTCCATCCCCTTCTTCCTTTCTTCACTCACTCACTCCTTCCCTCTCTCCTTCACTTCAATCATTTCCCTGTTCCCCCCACATTTCTATTGCCTTTTCTCTCTTTCTTCCTCTTTCCCTTCATTCCTTCCTTCCATTTCTCCTTCTTCGTTCCTTAAATAATCTTCCCCCTCCCTCCTCTCTCCCTTTATTGTCAAGCTCATTGTAATAACTTCTCTTCCTCTTCGCTCGTCCTTCCCCTTATATAACGTCTCTCTCTCTCTCTCTCTCTCTCTCTCTCTCTCGTCATCTCGTCTCTCTCTCTCTCCTCTCTCTCTCTCTCTCCTCTTCATTACCTTTTCCTTGTTTCCCTTATCCTCCTCTCCTTCATTTCCCCCTGTTTCCTTCTCCCTCACCCCTTCCTTCCCTCCCTCCCCCTTTAGTCATTTTCCTCCCTGCTCTCCAATACTTTTATATCCCTTCTCCCTCAACGTCTGATTAGTTTAGAAAGTGTGTACGTGCGTGGGTTACTTGTGTGTGTAGTGTGTGTGTGTGTGGGGGAGGGAGAGAGAGAGAGAGAGAGAGAGAGAGAGAGAGAGAGAGAGAGAGAGAGAGAGAGAGAGAGAGAGTGAGAGAGAGAGAGAGACGAGAGAGAGAGAGAGAGAGAGAGAGAATATATATATAAAACCTTTGTATTTACTCTACGTTATGTGCATACGTTTATCCCTGTATTTCTATGAATGTGTGTACAGTCAGCAAAAGTTGTATCGCCTCACTCAGAGCTTCTTGAAGGATAATATAACATACAGGTTAATCATCGAACAAACACACACATACACTCACCATAGTAATTAAAACAACACTATCCAGGGGGAAAAAAGTGATAAGCTTCTCAGTTTTGTTTTCAGTTTACGAGTCTGTGTGTGAAGCTTATATTTCCATAGTGTAGTTTTTTATGATTTGGTGGATGTGACGACAGAGCTTTTGCTGCCGGCTGTACAGTTGCCAGCACTTATAGATGATACAGTCAGCGTTGTCAGTCCCCTCTTCTCCTGTCTGTACCAGTTAGAAGTGCTGGCAATTGTACGTAGGTATTTATTAATCATGTATGTATACAAATATGCATACATGTATAATATATTCATAAAAGGAGGAAGAGATTGAAGAATATAAGACGAGAAGGAAGGAAAGATGAAGAAAAAAGATCGGTAGTATAGGAGGACAAAGACGAACGAAGGAAGAGGAGTATGAAGAGAAAAAAAGAGGAAAAAAAAGATGAAAGAGGACAAAGACGAACGTAAGGAGGAATATGGAGGAGAAAAAAAAGAGGAAAATGAGAAAAGGGATGAAGAAATTGAGCAGTACGTCGAAATGAAGAAGTAGGGAGAAGAAGAAAACTGAGTTGAGGAAAATAAAAAGAGGAAGACGAAGAGTATATGAAGGATTAAGGGAGAAGAACAAATGGAGAAAGAAGAAAAAGAGGAGAAAAATGGAGAAGGTGATAAATGATTTGAAGGAGAAACGCAGCAGGAAAACAAGACGAGAAAGAGGACGAAAGAAATTGTGGAAAACTAACACACCTAACCTGAAGGAAAGGAAAGATGACAGGAGAGAAATTATCTTGGAAAGACAATAGTAAAACATGAGAGAAAATAAACAGGAATAGGAAGAAGAGGAGGAGAGGGAAGAAGAAAGAGGAGAGGGAGGAGAGGGAAGAAGAAAGAGGAGAGGGAGGAGAGGGAAGAGAGGGAGGAGAGGGAAGAAGAGTGAAGAAGAGGGAGGAGAGGGAAGAAGAGGGAAGAAGAGGGAGGAGAGGGAAGAAGAGGAAGAAGAAAGAGGAGAGGGAGGAGAGGGAAGAAGAGTAAAGAAGAGGGAAGAAGAGGGAGGAGAGGGAAGAAGAGGGAGGAGAGGGAAGAAGAGGGAGGAGAGGGAAGAAGAGGGAGGAGAGGGAAAAAGAGGGAGGAGAGGGAAGACAACATATTATATTATACAGTATAAGGTCACTAAAAAATAGAGAAGGTGGAGCCTCTCTGCTGTGAAAGGTTCAAGCCAGACCTACCCACACTGGCTTGGCTAAAGGGTGAAGGAGAACCAGCAGGTGGAGAGAGAGAGAGAGAGAGAGAGAGAGAGAGAGAGAGAGAGAGAGAGAGAGAGGTGGAGGAGAATGGAAGGTGAGGTAAAAAAAAGAACAGATTACGATGGATAAGGGTATGAAACTGTGGGGAAGAAGGAGGAGGAGATTAGAGAAATATAGAGAAAGGAAGGGGTAATGTTGAAGGAGAAGAAGAGAATAATGGAGTTTAGAGGAATAAGCGAGAGGGAGTGGAAGAAATAGAGGATATAGGTGAAGATATGGATGAGATGGAAATATATAACTGGAGGGTGACGAGGAGAAAAAGGGAAAGGACGAGGTAATTGATTAAAGGGAGAGGAATAAGGAGGGATATGGTGAGTGAGGGAAGGGTAATAGGGAGGGTGGAGAGAAGGGGAGAGGGAATGAATGAGCGGGAGATGTAGATGAAATGAGAATTAGTATGTTGAGGAAGAGAGGAAAGGAAACGGAGGAAAGTAACACCTATATAACAAGAAGAAAGGTAGGATGGAAATAGGAAAGAGGAGAGCACCTTAGGTATTGAAAGGAAGGAGGAGGAGTTGGAAGGATAATTATGATGAGGAAGAAGGATGGAAGAGGAGGCGACACACGGAGGAGAAAAGAGAGTAGGAAAATAGGGAAGAGAGTGAAAGAAGAAACTGATGAAGAAGTATACAATGCAATGGATAGCAGAATGGAAGAAAATAAGGAAAGGAAGACGGAAGGAAGGAAAGAAAGACGGAAGGAAGGAAAGAAAGACGGAAGGAAGGAAAGAAAGACGGAAGGAAGGAAAGAAAGACGGAAGAAGTAAGTATGCAAAAGTATTGGAAGCGTAGAAGAGGAGAAAGATAATGGAAGATAACTGAGACGGAGAGGAGGGGAGGAGGGAAGGGAAAGGATCTGAGGAGAGAGAGAGAGAGAGAGAGAGAGAGAGAGAGAGAGTTTGGGCACATATCATAAGTCGCCCGAGACATAATAGAGGAAGAGGTAAATGGAGATTATGCGTACGACTGAACAGTTATGAGTAGAAATGAGTTACTGTGAGTAGGAATGAGTAACTGTGAGTAGGAATGAGTATATGTGAGTAGGAATGAGTAAATGTGAGTAGGAATGAGTAACTGTGAGTAGGAATGAGTAAATGTGAGTAGGAATGAGTAAATGTGAGTAGGAATGAGTAACTGTGAGTAGGAATGAGTAACTGGGAGTAGGGATGAGTAACTGGGAGTAGGGATGAGTATATGTGAGTAGGAATGAGTAACTGTGAGTAGGAATGAGTAAAGGTGAGTAGGAATGAGTAAATGTGAGTAGGAATGAGTAAATGTGAGTAGGAATGAGTAAATGTGAGTAGGAATGAGTAAATGTGAGTAGGAATGAGTAACTGTGAGTAGGAATGAGTAAATGTGAGTAGGAATGAGTAAATGTGAGTAGGAATGAGTAAATGTGAGTAGGAATGAGTAACTGTGAGTAGGAATGAGTAACTGAGTAAGAGTGAGTAGGAATAGTTGGTATGGTATGTGTGATTCAAGCTGAGGCTGTTATAAGTAAGTGTCATTAAGGTTAAATATTATAATTGTGCGTAATGCTGAGGTAACTACGAATATGGTTAATCTTTATGAGTAAGTGGGAGTAAGATTAGGATGATGGCCAAAGTAGCACTACTGTATGAGCAATTGTGAGTAAGTATTGGATCGTTTTTATGAGTAAGAATCCAATCGATATACATAAGTAGCCTAAAAAATCCGAGTCAGGCTACGGTCGTTAGGAGATAATGAGAGAATGAATATACATACAAATGAACACCTCTTATTACACTATCATGAGCACATCCACTATAATTCTAAGTATAAACCTCGTGTCTTGTTTCCTTTCACAGACAAACCAAATGCTGTGGCGAGGCTTGGGTTATCCCTGGACCCCCACAACATCAAGGAGGGAGACGATGTGTACTTTGAGTGTTCCATACATGCCAACCCCAGGGCCTACAAGGTTACCTGGCAGCATAAGGTGAGTTAATTAACAGTATATGTGTTTACCCTATTAGGCTGTATGTGTTCATCTGCTATGTACGTACAGTCACGTCCAAAAGTCGGAACATTTTTCTATCAAAAGTAACTCTGAACCAGTAAATTTGAAACAACTAACACTATGCCTATTTCTATCAATCAATGTGTGGGATTCAATACTTCACAACATCCAGTGTTCATGAGCTACGCCCGACTCGTTGGCTCAACTGTATTATACATCCGTTGTTACTGTACTGTATATATAATGAGTTTGTGTTCACCAGGTTGGATGTCTGTTCCTTTATGGACTCATGTTTTTGTACAGTCGCGGTCAGAAGTTGTGTCCCGATTCTCTCTGACATGATGAATCACAACCAGATGAGTTAGATGGTTCAAACAAGGGTGCACCTTGCACCTCTCTCCACACAACATATCGTTGTTCGAACCTTCCAACTTCGCCTGATTAGGAATAATTGTTCCAGGGGATCGGGACACAATTTCTGACCGCGACTGTACATTCGCCATATGTGTATACCAATTTACATATCTTTAGCACTGTACGCCTGTTTTTATTACCCAAGCAAAACATTTCACACACACACACACACACACATTATTGTCATATAACCAAATAGCTACCATGCAATAGTCATGTCATATAGCTGGTAATAACCAGTTTCACACACTTGCTATATATTTGTCAGACACCTCGCATACCTGTCTCATTCTTGTCACACACTTTTCATACACCTACTTATACATATGCCAGAAGCATACCTTGCCTGCGTCATACCTGCTTTGCATCTGCTTCTCACCAACATTTCACTGGAGAACACCTACTATCATACATTTATTATAATCCTGTCAACGTAAGTAAAATGTACTCATGAGAAATCACCCTCTACACATCTGATAAAAGAATGAGTTACGATGGGCACTTAATAGATGACAGTGTGGGTAGTGAATGATTGATTGTGATCGGTTACAACAGTTACAATGACTTGAAGTGGGCTTCTATCGATTATAACAGACACAGTGGGGTAGGATGAGTTTGGGGAGTTACTAAATATTCAAAGAAGTCAGAGTAAGTCAAAGAATAATAACAAGATATTTGAGTGGGCTAATCGTGAATTACAGTGCAATAGCAATACGTTAAACCAGGATATAACCCGATCACAGTCGAGTTGAGTAAGTTACAGAGCAATCTTAGTGAATTAAGGTAAGCTATGCAGGATTAAAAGCATTCACATTCGTGGGATAATGCACAATCATAACATTGTAGGTTAAATCAGAACACAATATATTTTCAGTGAGTGAGAATAAAGTTTAGCGAGTAACAAGGCAATAGCTACAATACGCTAATACGGATTCAGAACGACTTACAGTGGGTTGATAGTAGGACAATTGACAATCACGACGGGTTAGCTTACATGAGGAAAGATAGGGAGAATGGAAGTAGATAGCTAACGGAATTGAACCCAGTCCTATTTTACATATCCGATAGCCGGGCCTATCTCACTGCTTTCCCTGCCTGATGTTACCCCCTCCCCTCCACCTCTTGCCCCTATATACTACCCTCCCACACATTCATACACTGTCACCTATTTCTATCCATGACTCTGTGTGTGTGTGTGTGTGTGTGTGTGTGTGTGTGTGTGTCGTAAACGGAGTGGTGTGGAAGGTTATGAATTCACTTATGTATATTTGTTTGTTTGCTTGTTGGATAGTGGATCAGACACCTCAATAACATAAGGGACGGATTTTCATCAAACTTCACAGTGTGACTGGGGATTATCAAACTTAAAAGTGGATAAACTTGACTAAATTCAAGTTTAACCACAAGGTCAGGAATCAATATGATTTGCATATTATATTGGTATGAACCATTTGCTCAAGTGATTATTATAGTTTATTATCGCCCGCGATAGTGGTTAGGAAATAGTTTCGGTCATGTCTGCCTGTCCGTCTGTTTGTCTTTCTGTTAAGGCTCTAATGACCTGAATACTTGATCCAAGAACTTCATTTTTGGTGTGAGGATGGGTAATGGAATTATCTAGGCCAAGTTCGAACACTGGCAAAATATGACCTCTATTACTTTGATCTAAAATGGACAGGATGAGGTAATATACAGTAATTACTGTACAGTCTGCAATATCGGGTAATCATACATGTTTCGTAATGTTAGGGTACCGTTTAAGATGGATTTGCTTAAAATGTGATGCCCTACATTAGTGACTCTCATTTTGGCTTTGGTGTCAAAGGTCAAGGTAATTTTAAGTAAAGTAAGAATACATTTTTGCTAGTATTTTTTTTTTCTTTTTTTTTTTTTGTTAAAAATGCACTACAGCTTGACCACTTGACTAATCCTGACCCTAATACTGTCCTTTAGGTCAAAGGGCAAGGCCATTTTAAGTGCAAAAAGGTAGAAAATAAAAGTTTATATTTTTTTAACACAAGTAGTTGGTGGCATGTTTCCGATATGGTCGGATTAGTTCTAGTTTAATATGAACCTGTTTCCTCTCTCTCTCTCTCTCTCTCTCTCTCTCTCTCTCTCTCTCTCTCTCTCTCTCTCTCTCTCTCTCACTTTGGCTCGAATTATATCCCCCTCATTATCTCTTCTTCTATCTCTCCCTGTTCATTCCATCCATTCATCTTTTTTTCTCTCTCCCTCATTCTAACACACTCACTCACTCTCTCTTTCTCTCTGTCTCTTCCCACAGGGCCTGCCACTCAAGCACAACATCACAGCCAATGTCATCGTCAGCAATCAGAGTCTGGTACTACAACAAGTCAGCAGGGCACACGCGGGACGTTACACCTGCTCGGCCTCCAACATTGAGGGCGATGGGGTGTCCGATCCAGTCTCCCTCGATATCAAGTGTGAGTAGAGAGTTGTTGGCGTTTGAGGGAGTGTGTGAAAAAGGGGAGTGTTGTCTTGAGAGAGGAATAGTTTTGGTAGGTGAGGGGAAAGTAGTAGTAGGAGGTAAGGAGGGAGTCATTGGTCCAGTAGTGATTGTGGGAAAGGGAGAAAGGAAGGGGGTGATCTAGGGAGAGACATGTGCTGCTGATGGAGGGAGAGGAAAATGGAAGGAAAAAAGAGGATATAAATGAGAGAGAGAGAGAGAGAGAGAGAGAGAGAGAGAGAGAGAGAGAGAGAGATGTAGATCGAATTTCCCACATGGTGTGATGACTACATGGTAAGTAAGTCTCTCTCTCTCTTTCTACTTGGTAAGTTCAGAGGGAAAGTGGCTGTGTGGTTAGTGTGCTGGACTCGTAAACAATTCTCTCAAGTGAGGGTTTGATAATATTTATTTAGCCAAATGGAGTTTCAGGTGCTGCCTGTAAGGCTACCGAACGTCTCAAAACACCATCGTTGGTAACAAACAGCCGTAGTACTTGAAATAGACTCTCACATTCCTTTCTCGTGACTGAGTACAAGTTCGGAAGTCGTGACGTGTGTGGTTGGGTAGGAGTTGACCTGGGCCTTGGTAATGGGCTTCATGAAGCCAAATGTCCAGTATCGAAACATCTAAAATCTTCGAATCTATCCTTAACTGCAAAATTAAAAAGCACTTTACTCGTCACAACCTTTCTGATCGTCAGTATGGTTTCCGTCAGGGAGTCTCTACTGGCGATCTTCTATCCCTTCTTTCTGATTTAAGGTCATCCTTTATTCAGTACTCCCGTGAAACTCTTACTCTCGTGCTAGCCATATCATAGCCATATCTCTCTCTCTCTCTCTCTCTCTCTCTCTCTCTCTCTCTCTCTCTCTCTCTCTCTCTCTCTCTCTCTCTCTCTCTATTTTCCTTTTTACCTCTATTTCTTCCTCCCTCTAATCCCTATTCTCCCTCTCCCTCTCCCCAGCATAGATCAGCAGTTTAGATAGCAGTTAATCTCGTTACGGTTCAGAAGAGCTTCTGCTATCTGTTTTTCCCATGTACTCTCTCTCTCTCTCTCTCTCTCTCTCTCTCAGCTCAGCTCAACCAGTACATACCCAGCTCAACCAGTATAAACCGAACGTGATATCTATGAGCAAATTAACGAGATGAGTAACACGCAAGAGGCCGTAATTCTTGGCGATTTTAATTTACCAGTATCAAAGTGGGGAGAACCTTTATCAGCTCACTATGGACAAGACCTTTATACTAACTTACAAGAGAGCTCCCTTATCCAGTTTGTTAATAGCCCAACTCGTGGAAATAACGTTCTTGACCTAGTATTTGCAACAAAAGAAGATTGGATAAGGAATATTAACGTGGGTGATGAAATTACTAATAGAGACCACCGCATAATCACATTCAGTATAAATTTCAATAGAAGTGAAATAAATTACAGTTACGAAAAAATCCCCGACTTTAGAAAAGCTAATTTTCACCAACTCAGAGCGATATTAAAAGATACCAACTGGAAATGTCTGCGAAACACTATTGACATTAATACACAATGGAACTTTTTCACAAATGCGTACACAAAAGCGGTCAAAGATAGCATACCGTTAAAAAACCGACGTTCAGCACAAAACTTAAAGCCCAAGTGGTGGAGTAAAGACATAGCCGACTGTTTACACGCCAAAAAGAACGCCCACAATAGAGTAAAAATCACAGACGACAATGGCGAGCGGGCCAAGTTTGAAGACTTACGAAGAAAAGCCAAAAATTTAATCAGAGTAAAATGACCATTGAAAAACACGTTGCAAATCAAAGTAAGACAAACCCGAAAGAGTTCTACAGTTATATTCGGCATAAGAAAGTACTCACGTCAACTATCGGACCACTACTTGATGAGAAGGGACTTTACTACAGATGAAGAGCGAATGAGTGGTATCCTTAACACTTTCTTTGCATCAGTCTTTACAATAGAAAACCCGAACGATATACCAGCAGAAACAACAGTTCAAAATGAAAACAGTAATATCAGCATTACAGAAAGTGACGTAATAAAATGTATTGATAAATTAAATGTAAATAAGTCACCTGGGCCAGACACGATCTCCCCTCGCGTATTAAAGGAAGCAAAAAGTGAAATAGTAAAACCTCTGACTCTTCTCTTTAACTATTCTTTACACACTGGAACAATACCTGACGAATGGAAGCTCGCTAACGTAACACCAATATTTAAAAAAGGCAGCAAATCTCTACCTAGCAACTATCGCACTATCAGCCTAACCTCAGTCGTATGCAAAATGCTAGAGACAATCACACGAGATAAACTTACAAATCACTTAGAGGAAAACAACTTACTCAGAGACACTCAACACGGTTTTCGTAATAAACGCTCTTGCCTAACGAACCTATTAGACTTTTTAAATGACATTTTCAATGAATATGATAAGAGTAAAGCAGTAGACATAATTTATCTAGATTTCCAAAAGGCCTTTGACAAAGTTCCCCATAAACGCTTAATAACTAAACTAAAATCACACAGAATCCAAAGTGACACCGTAAGATGGATAGAGAACTGGCTAAGCAACCGTAAACAACGCGTGGTAATAAATGGAAAATCTTCTAGTTGGACTGATATCACGAGCGGAGTGCCACAGGGGTCAGTTTTAGGGCCAATCCTATTCCTAGTTTACATAAATGACATAGACGAAGGCCTCTCATGTATAATATAGAAATTTGCTGATGACACCAAAATTGCAAATACAGTACCCACTAATGCGTAGACTAAAGAAATGCAAGATAATCTCGATAAATTGTCAAATTGGGCGAAAACTTGGCAAATGTCCTTCAATGCAGATAAATGTAAAGTGCTCCACATCGGACATCGTAAAGTAGCAGCAAACTACTCGTTAAATGGTAATCAACTCAAAAGCGTGGATCGAGAGACAGACTTAGGGGTAACAGTATCAAGTAACCTAAAACCCAGTCAGCAGTGTACGGAAGTAATTAAGAAAGCAAATAAAACTATCGGCTTTATCTGCAGAGCATTCGGGTATAAATCTAAAGACACAATCCTCACTTTGTATAATTCCTTGGTCCATCCCCTTATGGAGTATTGTGTTCAAGCCTGGTGCCCGTACTACCAGAAAGATATGGCAAAATTTGAACGAGTCCAACGTAGAGTTACTAAAATGATACCAAGTCTGAGAAATAAAACGTACGATGAGCGGCTAAGTGAATTAAATCTATTCCCATTGACACAACGTAGACTGAGAGGGGACTTAATCCAGGTATTTAAAATAATCAAAGGCATAGATAATATGGACTGCACCAAATATTTCACTATCGATCAATCAAACTACACGAGAGGAAACGGCTGCAAAATATAGGTAAATCTTTTAATTCGCGCGAATCAAAGAATTTCTTTTTTAACCGAGTCGTCAACTTATGGAATGTGCTTCCCCATAATGTAATTGACTGTAACACCATAGACAGCTTCAAACGTCGCTGAGATAAACACCTTGCGTCTAATCCCTGACTTACAATGTTTACTAATGAATAATTTTTGCCCATTACAGGTGGCAAGTTAGCCAAATTTCACCTACTTTCTATCTTTCCTATAAAATTTCCTTGTGGAGTATTTCAGCCAACCCCACAAGGTTCCCATTCCTGACTTTATTTCCTGTACGGCTCAGGCCGGAGGGATTGGAGGGTGGGGAGAGAGCCTTCTACTTTGCTCTCCTTACCTATGGCTATCAATGGGGAGTAATTCATTCTCTACCAGTAACCTTCTAATCAGGTCACCTCATGTGGACCATAAGGTCTGATGTGGTCTATGTAACTCACTCACTCTCTCTCTCTCTCTCTCTCTCTACAACCACCTTGCCGTCGGTGAGAGAGCTTGTGTGATCTGTTTGAATTTTGCTAGCTATGCTGGGGGACATTTAGTCTAGTTGGGTTACCCATGCCAGAAAGGTAGCGTTATTAGGATCCTGACTAAGAGTTGTCAAATCTTCACATTTCCCTTCTTGGTGTATGTCCTAGCATCCCCCTACTAGTCTTTTTCAGTCCTGTTAATATTAAGTTTCACAACTGCTCTTCAACTGTCCTTTAAAAAAAAAAAAGAAAAAAAAAATCTTCATCACTTTCGATATAAGTTTTAATTGTTAAGGACCTCACCAGCTACCTTATGCCGTGTGAGAAGGGAGGCTTTGGAACCTCCTAAAACAATGCCTTTTAATGCTCACAGGTTTCGAAAGGGCTGAGATTGAAGGGATCTCAGGCATGTGGTGTACGAGTAATGGAGATGCCTCAGGACCCCCGTAGGTATTCTCTTAGATTAATTAGCGTGACCAGCTCCCTGTGACCGTTCTTAGGTGCCTAAAGGCTCGACTGCTCTTTGGTGAGAGAGCTTTCATGCCTCGCTGGCTGCCAGGCCAGTAAAAGATCTCGGATTTAAGTCGTGGGCATTTAGCTTTACTATTTGCTTTAAGTTTGGCCACGGATGGAGGATTAGTAGGGATTAGTAGGACGACGGTTACACTTCAAGCACCCCTGTCGAAAAATCAGAGTCCCATTTATTTGGGACTCTTGTGCTGCTCAGTTGGGAGCTGCAGCACGATTGGGGTCGTCCGGCCCAGGGGAGACCTTAGGGTTGGTGTGCTTGGTCCATAAGGGTTTCTGTTGGCTGAACGACCGAAAACCTTCTGGAAGTAGGCGGATGAGACTTATGCGAGACCAAATCACATTACCTTTTCTTTTGTATTATTGGTCTTAAATTGAATTAGAGCGAGATGACTGGTTCATCAGCAAGAAAATTTACATGTACTATATGCAAGGTGTACCGCTGGTGTGAGGACTTCAGCGGGAGGAGTGCGAGCGACCTAGACTCCTCGAGTGTCTGCGACTTTTGCAAACTCGAGGAGAGGTTGATGAAGCACATCGCACTGCTCACGAAGGAGAACAACTCCCTAAAGGAGGAAGTTCTCCGAATGGACTCACAGAGGTGTGACTGCCATGTGAGAGACGAGGCAGTCCAAGGAGCTTCTTCACCGGAGAGCTCCACCAGCTGTGAAGAACAAAAAGAAGAAGAACAAAAAGAAGAAGAACAACAAGAAGAACAACAACAACAATGAAGAGGAAAAAGAGACTGCAGAAAAGCGAAATGGAAAAGAGACTGCAGAAAAGTGTGATGGAAAAGAGGAGGGGAATATGGAGAAGCGAGAAAAACCCAAGAAGACAGTTGAGGAGGGATTAGAGGCAAGTGAGGAATCAAATAAGAACAACGAAACTGAAAACAAGGCAACTAAGAAGGAAAAGAAAATGAAGACGGAAAAGAAGACAAAGAAGAAGCAACCTGGAGGAAGTGACGAGCCCGGCAGGAATTAAGAACACTCTCGGGTTCCTCAAAAGGTATCTCGTGCTCCTACAAAGGAGAGGCCTGTGGATATACACATTGTAGGTGATTCCCAGGCACGAGGGCTGCAACCCCTAATGGCAGCTTGCCTTCACACTTCTGTGAAGGTGAATTGTGTGCCAGGTTGTGGCAATGCTGACCTCCGAAAGGAAGCTGAGAGAATCCAAACGTCCAGATCTGCTGTCATTGCACTCATGGTGAGTGGTAATGACATCTACCTGAGAAATGGTAGAGTAGGCATGACCGAAGGAGTGTACCAGTCCTCTAAGGCTTTAACTCGTTCAGGATCTGATACAGTACCTTAGTCCGGAGTTGTAGTCGTAGTAGTTGTTGTTGTTGTTGTGGTTGTTGTGGTATTAAGTAGCGAGCTTGGCGTTGTGGTGTTCTTAGGTAAAGTGACTGCACAAGTTTCTTTAGGCTTAATTTATTTATACATACTTATCTCTATACAGGGAGTTATATTTGATGCCTTGTCTTATATGCCTGTGTCTCTCTCTTATGGAGACAGGTTATAGCCCTGGGAGTCAGTTTAGGAAATCCTACATATTAGTTCAACTTCACTGCTTATATACATTCTCTATTGGGGAGTTCCTGGTACTTTTAAAAAGGGGTGGAGTATATTTAAGCTCCACCCAATTCTCCTCTCTCTCTCTTTCTACTTTCTCTCCCTCTCTCTCTCTCTCCTCCTTTCTCTCCCTCTCTCTCTTGAGTTTAGAGATGACAGTGAGAAATTGGAGGTAAGGAGGTTGGCCCTCTTGTGTTTGTTATCGTCAGAAGGTGTTCTGGCTTATGTTGCTTCAAGTGGGGAAGCTGTGGTGTTACCCTCCTCTACAGTACTGTACATATGCTCAGTCCGCTACCTGCCTGGCCCCCCCAGGCATTAAAGCTTTATTTAATAGAAGGCCAGTTCACAATGTTGGTAGGGTTCATAATAAGGAAGATATTAACAATGAAGACATGTATAGTAACCTAAAAATAGACATTAAGACATAGGCACATCTTGTACATAAATGAACATAGATAGTATCATTAATACATGAATATTAATACATTGTCACATAAAAATCATCTTAAAATTAATGTGTTTAGCTAGGTGCATGTTATTGTGTGTATATAAGCTAACCTATGCTAAAGGTTCACACATTAATAAGGGGCCGTGTTGCTAGGCTGTGAAATAACAGTCCTATTCTTTTCAATACAACATAATTCAGTATACCTCAATAGTTCGTTCTTATACAACACATAAATATGATAGTACATGGCAGAAAGATAAGACAGTGGATAATAAACATTGGTACTCAGTTTTATTTTGATCAATATATGGAGGAATCAAATTAGATAATAAGGATGATTGAAGCCTATTCTCCTTGAATAACATAATAGTTGCACTTTTTCCGAAACAACTGATAATGAGGAGATGTTAAACAAGTCGACTTTAAATGAAATAGGGTGAAAGGTGGAAAAGATTATGTCATGTTGTCAAGCACGTTTATGTTTATTAGGCAAGGTAACGATTCCCTTGGATCGTATTTCCTATGAGTCTGTTTCTTTATAGTAGCCTGTAACCATAGCATGTGTAGGGTGATTAGGGTAAATTAATGTTAATTGTGTATCAGCAGGTAAGTATAGATAGTGGAAATTAAAATTGATGATGAAAAGAGATATTGATTAGTAATAGATATGAATGTACATGCATATAGGGCTTGATTAGTATTACTTTGATTCCAAGCAAGTGGAGATTTTGCATCCTTAGGAGATTTATATGCAACTTAAATGCAAAGAAATATGCAAGACAAACATATATGAAGATATGCAACATGGCACTTGAAGTGTTGTGTGTCACTGATGACATCATCACTAAGTATACTACTTATTGGATGAAAATCGAATGTGAAAGGATTACTTCCATTTTCATAGGGAATTGGTGAAGTACGTAGCTTGGGAAAAACTTTTTTTTTTTTTTTTTTTTTTTTTTTTTTGTGAATAATAATGGGATTATGATCTTGTAGTAATATACTACGCATGAATGTATAATAATATACCAAGTAGGTGGATGAAGATAATATGTAAGATGGTATTTCATCATTGATTATACCATTATATTTCGTAGCTGTTGGAGTGGTAATAATTGTGAGTTAATCTTACCTTAATCGCAGTAAATATTCTCTTAAGAAATAAATGGTTGTCATTTCTCTCTGTTCCTCACCTGCAATTCATTTCCTGCTAATTCACAGAAATAAATAGAAGCCTAAAACATGATATGATTATTCCATATATGTAGTTCTTTTCATTCGTTGATCATGTAAAGTTATACAAATCGTATTTAATTTCTGTGCAATGATTTGCACTCTAATACAGTATATACCTGTTACTTTATCTTATCTTGATTTGCAACGGCTTGTCCCGCAACCTTTTTATTTATGGGATAATGCTTGTAAATTACTATCTAAGCCTTACCAAATAGTGTTGATGAAATTCCGCTTAAAATATCCCAATCACGCTCTGGGCTGTGATGATGGTTCTAAGCCATTATTTTTTTTGTATAATAAGCGAGCAATATTATTTGAGTCGTTGAATTCATTCCTAGGGCGCCCAATGATGAAAGGACACCTTAGAATATAATACATGTAATTTGGGAACTTCATTTGTGTGATTCCTGTCAAACAAAACTAGTGTATCATTAAATACCTTATCTGTACCCACTGCTCAATGGCAGAAAATTTATGTAATAAGTCAGATACCTTATAAAAATTAATGATAATATCGTTCTTCCCCAATATTTTATTATTTCCTTTTTCTCTTTTCAACTGTTTGATAAAATTGGAACCGAGAGCTCTCAGAATGTAGACGTCATCTTTATCCGCTTGATGCACTTCGTCGGAGCTAATAGGCGCCGCGAGTATAAACACGAAAATTGTTATATAGGTTGATGTGGGCCACATCCGTAAGAAAAATTATTATATATCATTGGAAACCGATCGGAGTTTTTGTTTATAATTGTTTATATTATTATTATCAATAGTAGGGATAAAATTACTTGGAAGAGGAATTGTTACTGTTCAAGAGATATTGATTGGTTTCATATGTTGGGTGTTTGCGCGCTTTTACCAATTTCTTTATTCTCTTTACATAAACAATATCAACCGCCTGGTAAAATTATGCATTATTATAGGTTTATTACCTACTAAAGAAGTGTGAAGATTCGATCGGGTACCCGTTATCACTTGGAGTGAACATATTGAGTTATTTGTTTTATTATGTCGGCGATTACGCAATATTTCCATGCAAGCTCATAATTTGTTTTGTTATGTTGGCAATCACGCATTATATTCATGCAAGCTCATAATTTGTTTTGTTATGTTGGCAATCATGCATTATTTTCATGCAAGCTCATAATTTGTTTTGTTATGTTGGCTATCATGCATTATATTCATGCAAGCTCATAATTTGTTTTGTAATGTCGGCGATCACGCATTATCTTCATGCAAGCTCATAATTTGTTTTGTTATGTTGGCAATCACGCATTATTTTCATGCAAGCTCATAATTTGTTTTGTTATGTTGGCTGTCATGCATTATATTCATGCAAGCCTGTAAATCGTTTTGTACATCATGATGAAATTGTTGAAATGCAACTCACTGTCGTTCAGTGTAGTTGTCCACGTTGTAACATGGATTCCGTGTGGCAATTTTATATCATATGAAAGACGTATCCATACACATATAGTATTTCATGTGGAGTTTTTCCTTTTATTTCCGTATTTTGTAGTGTTTATTGACCGTCATTTCGATGCAGTCTTCCCATGTGGAGGGATTTTCCTTGTTTCTGTGCCACGAAGTACTTCCAGTATTTTTACGGTGCTGCCGTTTTGTTAACCCATTAAATGCTGGGAGATATGGTAATACAAACGTTTGCTTAATGTCGTAGAAATCAGATACCTTTTATAATATCGAGACATGTATATGGTCATATAAAGTTGGTTCTTATATATATGTGCACTTACCTTTGCGGTTTTTATCATAGTGTTGCCGCCACCAAATATCTAGAAAATGGTTAACCATTGGTAATAACTTATTTGCGTCCTGATTCGGAATTGGTAAGGAAAGTAGATCTATTCCTACTACGTCCCATGATTCGTCCAGGATTAGGGATTCCCGTCATGGAACAGGTCCAAATGTATGGCCTTTATTTGCATTGTCTGCTTCGCACTGAGCGATATATGTGTTTCATCATCTACCCTTAGTTTATGCTAATGGGGTATTGTATGGAGAGTGGTCAGGTACCTATCTCTCCCAGGATGCCTTGCTGCTGTATTATGATATAAGGGTAATTAATACTGAGGGAATCATTATTTGTTGTATCACTATTTGATTGTTTTTTCGTCACGTTTCCTAAGTTTTCTGTAAATAATATCATCATGAAGGGAAAATATGTTTAAGTGACTGGGTAATTTTGGGCCATTATTTTCATCCTCAGTTTTTAATGAATATTTTATTACATTCATCATAGAATTGTTTGCTAATGTTTACGAACCGCATTAAGGTCAAAGTCCATGGGTGTCCTCGGAACTAAAAGGACAAGATGACTGTTTAAGGGATCTACTACTTTATTAATCGTCCTAAAAGATAGTTAATATCAATATGCGGGAGAAATTCCTGAATTGTTAGACATTATCTGGCTAATTTTTCCGTTAAGGTTTGAGGTTATAGTAAGCCACGGATCGTTTGATAATTTGCGAAAACATGTAAAGGATAGCCTAATATGATTTCTCTAAAAGTACGAAGTGTCCATAATATTGCTTTAAGTTTCCTATTTTGTTACAGAGTAACGAGTTATCTGCGTACTTAATATTCTTTAAGCATAAGTACATACCTGACATAGACCCGTAGCTATCTCTTACATAAGTACAGCGCCTTAGCCTACTGAGGAAGCATCTGTACACTCCATAAAAGACAATGAATATTTGGGAACGTAAGAATTGAAGCTTACATTAATTAACCTTTAATGATTCAAAGCTTAGCTGTTTTTCTGGCATCCATACAAAATTTGTATCTTTCTCGAGGGGATTATTTAGGTGTTTTAGTTACTTGGGAAAATACTTTACAAAGATTCTATATAAGAACATAAGACCAAGAATGATTTTATGTTAGTAACATTTATTTAGAATAGTGAATATTCTCATTGCTCGTATTTTATCAGATTGTGTATGGAGCACAGGGGCGGTTAAATGGATAACCTAAAATGATAAGTTCCTGGTAAGAAACTGAGACATAGACATTTAAAGTTTGAGGCCTACCTAATGTAATCTCTGTATAACCTCACTATAGTTACTTAGTATGAAAATAATCAAATCGTTGAGATTAGCGATGACTACGTTATTAATAAAACCAATACGAAAATTGATCATATGCTGAAATGTGGATGAAGCATTACATAAACCAAATGGTCTACGAATGTATTCATAATAACCATGGGAAGTATTAAATGTTGTAATGGGTTGAATTTTATCATCTAATGTTACTTGCCAGTTTCCACTGACCAAGTCTAATGTGGAGAATATCATAGGTTTTGTTTCACCAATGTTAGACAAAACATCTTAAAGGAGGGAGGGAATATTTATTTTTAAGTGTAGCATTATTTAATTTTCTGCAATCAATGACTGGCCTAAAATCACCATTATTTGTTTCTTGAAACCAAAAACATTGGGGGGTTAAAAATGGGAATTAGAATTCTTAATAATGCCTTCATCCATCATTTCATTTAATATTTCGTTTACCACTTTCTGTGTACTATGCGGTACGGTAGTCTATATGCTCGAGTAAATGGGTTAAGGAGATGTTAGAGTAATGGTATATTTTTTTTTTCTAATAATTCACCAGGTAGGGCAATCGCATTTTAATATGTGGCTAGTATAGTGATGAGATTATCACGATAAAGTGGAAAATCGCGTCCACTGACCAAATTTCTAAGTTGCTCCCTTACGACTATCTATTTATCCTTCGGTAAGAACCGATACAATATTTCCTTGTGGTATTGGTCTAACTTCCATCTGTACAGATCACATAGATATGTTCCTTTCTTTACATGAATATTGGTAAATGGTTTATTAATATCAGTGACATTTTCACTGTTTACATTAGTTAAGTAAATTAATCCCTGGTTATATATTATTTTACTAGTTCTATTAAGGATAGAACGGTAGTGTGTGGCTGTACATGAGATGGAAGATGTACCTTCAATTTATGGACGAAATTTGGAGTTCATATATTATTATATGCAGCAATGGCCTTTATGATAATGGGGTTATTTCCCTCATTTTCAATACGTATAGGGTTAACATTACCTGGACTTATATATTTTGGCCTGGACAATCCTGTATTTGAATACATTAATTCCTAAAATGTATTATTTTATGTTTAGGGTTTATTATTATGGTTTGTTTAATAAGGTATGATAAACCTAGTTTATAATTTCGTATTATATAAAATTCATTATGAATATGGTTAGTTCCCTTGGCTAACCGTACAGGAAGGGTTAGTTTCCCTCAGACCTGTAATTTATTGCCTGTCATGGTTGACCATACTATGTCACCTGTTCAATCTTGGTTTATAAACGCTGCTGGGGACCTAATTTGCTCAATTTGTTAAAGGAATTATCCGATAACAAGGAAACTGCGGCGCCTGTGTCTATCATTAAGGGGGTGTTAGTATGTGATACTAGGACAGGGAATTATAGTATATTATTGGTAAATGCGACGACAGGGCCTACAGTTATATTTTCGGTACGTTTTAATATTGTGGCGGTCTCGTTTCATGCATCATGTTTCGATTGTGCCAGTCCCGTTTCATTCTGTTATGGATCATGCATTCATCTAAGGAATGCGACTTTGACTCATGTAATTGAGTGTATTTATGATTACTTTCGTTACAGTGTTTGCAACGTTTTCCCTGTGATTCCCCTTGAGTAGGTGTGGTATCAAAATTAAAAATCTTCGTACCCTTGGATTGAGTAATCCGTAATTCACGATGTATGATACGAGATTCCTTCGAATTTAAAGCTAGAGACCCTGATAGTGCAAGTGCTTTTGCTGGTTCACTTGTATTTATGTTGTCCGCCTTAGTTTTAATTATTCTCTGAACCCATGATAATGAATGATGTAGTTTACCATCCCCAAAAACATCAATAAGTGACTGTCTGAATGTAGCATATGACGTTAAATTCTGTGGATTATCTCCCGTATAGTACTTTGAATAATTGTGGGTGGGTAAAATTCTCATTGCTTGCATAGTAGAGTTAGTGGGGTTAGAAGAAGTTGTTAGAAGAGCAGAGACAGTCGGAGATTGTGGAGGAGTAGCCATTGTTGGAGAAAATACAGGTTAATATCGTATACCAGATAGAGGCTTTAATGGGGGTAAGGTTTGGAGAAGGAAAGGAATGTACTCGAATTTGTTGGAACCACAAACGAAACTTAGGGAGGTAGAGGAATCTAGCTTGGAGGCTAGTGAATCATTATCAGGGATATTCTAAGTTAGTTATGATACCTTTGGATTAATGGGGGATTATATCTTTACTTTTGTTTTAATTTGGCACTTGTTTTCTGTTGTCTGGGCTGTTATTGAGGAACCTATTTTCTAACATGTTCGTGGACAAGTGAAAAATAATGTAATGTAACATGTAATGTGTACCTACTTTAGTTGACTGTAGTTGCAACGACGATGACGACGAGTGGAATTGTTGGGGCATTGCCTGACGAGGCGACGATGTGGTGCAGGGGCGACGACCGTGAAGTGACGAAGCGATGATTAGTTAGCTCGCACACTAACACACTAACAGTCGTAATTGGAGTGAAGATGATGAACGTTGACTTGTCTTATACGAGAGAATTTATGTATAAGGAGGCGTCAGCGTGGAGGTGATGGAGTGATGGCGTTGTCCTTACGAAAGAATTTACGTAACAGGATCGCCGTAGTGATGAAGTGATGATTGTTTGTAGTGAAGTAGATGAGGTTCTCTGTAGGTCAGTTGCAGTTATGTTGAAGCAGGTGTTTCTTGTAGGTGAAGAATTTGTGGTTTATCTCCCTCGTTAGAGGTCGTAAGATTACCCACTGAAGAAATTACTTGAGAGAATTTACAAGCAGATTCCTTCAACTTGTCCTTGAACTATGTTAGTCACTGTACTCCCGTGAAGTCTTTACCTTGCAACTTGCTTTGTTGCAAAACACCGCTGCCATCAAAATGTACCAGTCCTCTAAGGCTTTAACTCGTTCAGGATCTGATACAGTACCTTAGTCTGGAGTTGTAGTCGTAGTAGTTGTTGTTGTGGTTGTTGTGGTATTAGGTAGCGAGCTTGGCGTTGTGGTGTTCTTAGGTAAAGTGACTGCACAAGTTTCTTTAGGCTTAATTTATTTATACATACTTATCACTATACAGGGAGTTATATTTGATGCCTTGTCTTATATGCCTGTGTCTCTCTCTTATGGAGACAGGTTATAGCCCTGGGAGTCAGTTTAGGAAATCCTACATATTAGTTCAACTTCACTGCTTATATACATTCTCTATTGGGGAGTTCCTGGTACTTTTAAAAAGGGGTGGAGTATATTTAAGCTCCACCCAATTCTCCTCTCTCTCTCTTTCTACTTTCTCTCCCTCTCTCTCTCTCTCCTCCTTTCTCTCCCTCTCTCTCTTGAGTTTAGAGATGACAGTGAGAAATTGGAGGTAAGGAGGTTGGCCCTCTTGTGTTTGTTATCGTCAGAAGGTGTTCTGGCTTATGTTGCTTCAAGTGGGGAAGCTGTGGTGTTACCCTCCTCTACAGTACTGTACAGGAGTCCTGTCGGATGTGCTCGGTGCAGTAGATGACTGTGGGTTAAAAACCCGCAGAAGGGTAGTTGTTGGCATGCTCCCAAGGAGAGGCCCTTTAGGGACTGCTCTGTCAAAGAACATTGCAGTAAATCAGCGCCTGGCTGATTTGTGTACTGCCGAGGGGGTGTTCTTTGTGGACCCCTACACCTCACTCTTTGGTAGAGACGACCTCTACCAGAGGGATGGCACACATCTCTCACCAAAGGGGAAAGAAGTGCTTTCCAAATTAATGGAAGACGCCGTCCGACGATGTTTCAGGAGCACTCGACCGAGCGTGAAGGAGAGCCCTCGTCGCTATGCTAGAGTGACCCCAGAGAAGACATTCGTTGATATCCTGAAGAAGAATATCCCCAGCACTACAAAGACACTGACCAAACCGGGAAACGGAAGAGTATAGGGAGCCCTGCAGTTGGAGGTTTCCTAAAGGTTCTATTGTTCAACGCCAGGTCCATCCAAAACAAGTTTTTGGAACTGCGGGCCCTCGATGCGACAGAGGAACCCGAGATGGTGGCCATAACGGAGTCATGGTTGAGAACCTAAGACAGAGATCTTGAAGGGGAATTCGTGATTCCAGGCTACCAACTCTTCCACAAAGATAGAGAGGACAGAGGGGGTGGTGGTGTGCTGTTGTATGTAAAGAACTCTATCAAATCGATGACCTGCAACATCACATCGTACCACGAGCTCCTTGGAATTGACCTAGAAATAGGCACTGCAAAATACAGAACCCTGCTGCTTTATAGACCCCCTGGACAACTCAATGAGATGGACAGGGACCTATACCAGTTGCTGGGTGAACTAGTGGACGGCAGAGTGTGCATCCTTATGGGGGACTTCAACACACATGTTGACTGGGAAACCAGAGAGCCCTCTGCCGAGAACACACCACTCTTGGAGTTTGTAAATGATGAATTCCTCACTCAATGGGTAAGGGAGCCAACAAGAGGTGCTAACATACTCGACTTGGTCCTCACCTCCGAGGATGACATCATTCAAGATCTCTCTATAAACGAAGAAATAGGCGGAAGCAACCACAAGCTTATAAGATTTTCAGTTAAGGTCCCTAATATGGAGACCGTGACCCCGGTGCATAGAAAATTAGACATTGAGAGAGCGAACTTTGCAGGTCTTCATGAAGGCGTTGCTGAAATGGAACTAGAGAAGGGAGAGAGTGCTGATGATCTGTGGAGGTCATTCTTGTCTTCCTTCATGGAACTTCAGTCGAGCTTTATTCCTCTGAAGGGAAAAGGTCAGAAGTTCATTCAACCGAAGTTGTTTAGTCGGGAAATCTGTAACCTACTAAGGGAGAGGAAAACTGTGTATCGTCGAGCGAAGACATCTGGGGTCTTTGACGATCATAGAAGACTGAATCGAAATGTGAAGTCCAAAATAAGGGCGGCTAAGCGTGCTGAGGAGGTCCGTGTGGCTAGACTCTGCAAAGAGAACCCCAAGGAGTTTTTCAGTTATGTGAATGGCCGTAAACCAATCCGACGCAGGATCGGTCCCTTGGTGAATGAGGATGGAGCATTGATGCACTCTGATGCAGAAAATGCTAACCTCTTAAATGAGTACTTCTCTTCAGTGTTCTTTGAGGAGAGTGGTCCCATTCCCGAACCTTTGGACTCCTTCAGTGAGAAGTTAGAGTCAATGGTCTTCACCCAAGAAGAAATCGAGAGAAAAATAATCGAATTAAAAGCAAACAAGTCCCCTGGTCCGGATGGGTTCTTACCTAGAGTGTTGAAAGAAGTGCATGGTGAAGTATCACGGCACCTGTGCATGGTCTTCAACAGGGTAATCCAGACTGGATGCGTTCCTAGAGACTGGCGTGGCCGATGATACTAAGCTTGGTATGAATGTCGCGAAAGAAGGAAATACTACCCGCTTACAAGAAGATCTTAGGAAGATCGGGGAGTGGTCTGACACGTGGTAAATGCCATTTAACGTGAACAAATGCAAAGTTATGCATATAGGCCACAGAAACCACCGAACAAAGTATAACCTTAAGGGCAATGCTCTCGTAAGCACTGATACTGAGAAAGACTTGGGTGTAACTATCACCAGCGACCTCAAGTTCTCAAAGCAGTGTATTGAGGCGGAGAAGAAAGCCCAAAGGATGTTAGGGTACGTAAAGTGACAGTTTGGATACCAGAACAAGGAGATAGTACTTTGTCTGTACAATTCCCTTGTCCGAACGCACCTGGAATATGCAGTCCAGTTTTGGAGTCCTTCTTACCGAAAGGATATCGCGAGATTAGAACGAGTGCAAGCCAGGGCAACCAAACTTATACCCTCTCTTAGACACAAGAGCTATGAAGATCGGTTGGTAGAACTCGACCTGTTCTCTTTGGAAACCCGGAGACTGCGTGGTCAGCTTATCGAAGTGTTTAAAATACTACGAGGCTTTGACAATGTAGACTACAGGGACATTTACCAACTCAGTGAGGGCACAACCAGGAATCATGGCTACAATCTTGAACTGAAGCGATACAACCGTGATCTGTGTGGTAAATTCTTTACATACAGCATCTGCAGTACTTGGAACGCGCTTCCTGCTGATGTACTCAACAGCAACTCTGTGGATCAGTTCAAGTCCAGATTAGACAAAGTCTTAAATCACCGTCTAGGTGTTTAAGCCGTTGTGCGAGTGTCCCTTGATGGTTTCACATGACACATTCGAGGACGGTCGCCTACTTGCGCAACTAAGCCCACAGGTACCCTCTTTGTATGGATCGTAAGGTCCCCTAGGGTACTTCTTTTCCTTGTAACTCCTTGTAACTCATAAACATACCTGTGTCTCAAATAGATAATCTCCTTTACACATACATACACATACATACACACACATCCCTTTTCCTTCTTCCTCGAACACCCACTAATTCAAACACACATTCTCGCACACACACTGGTCCTCCTCTCTTTTCAGAACACACACCAACCCACACACACAGACAGACACACATATATACACACACACTAACATCCTCTCTCTCTCTCTTCCCTCGACAACCACCTACTCACACACACTTCAGTATTTTTTTCCTTACCTTCCCCAGCCTCCCTCTTCATATCACATTCAGTCATCTTACCAAGTCAACACTCTAGCATCATCATCCCTTTCTTCTTCTCTCACTCCTTCCCTTTCTTCTCCATGTATTTCTTCGTCTCAGAATGTTTAGTTTTTATTTTTCCTTTTCTGTCTACTTCGTCTTGCCTCTTTAGTATTATATTTCTCGTTCATTTTTTATTCTCTCCTTTTCTTATTATTTTCTTTCTCTTGCCCTCTGTTTCCACATGTCAACTCTCTTTTCACATGTCGATTCTCTTTCTCGCTCTCTTTGGATAAGGAAAGAAGGAGAAATAAAAGGATGAAAAGTAAGATGAGAAACAAGGGAGTGAGAAAATGAGGAGAAAAAAGAGGATTTAGGAAAGAAGAGAAAGAGGATTTAGGAAGAGAAAGAGGATTTAGGAAGAGAAAGAAAGAAGAGAAAGAGGATTTAGGAAGAGAAAGAAAGAAGAGAAAGAGGATTTAGAAAGAGAAAGAAAGAAGAGAAAGAGGATTTAGGAAGAGAAAGAAAGAAGAGAAAGAGGATTTAGGAAGAGAAAGAAAGAAGAGAAAGAGGATTTAGCAAGAGAAAGAAGAGAAAGAGGATTTAGCAAGAGAAAGAAAGAAGAGAAAGAGGATTTAGGAAGAGAAAGAAAGAAGAGAAAGAGGATTTAGGAAGAGAAAGAAAGAAGAGAAAGAGGATTTAGGAAGAGAAAGAGGATTTAGGAAGAGAAAGACAGATGAGAAAGAGGATTTAGGAAGAGAAAGAAAGAAGAGAAAGAGGATTTAGGAAGAGAAAGAGAGAAGAGAAAGAGGATTTAGGAAGAGAAAGAAAGAAGAGAAAGAGGATTTAGGAAGAGAAAGAAAGAAGAGAAAGAGGATTTAGGAAGAGAAAGAAAGAAGAGAAAGAGGATTTAGGAAGAGAAAGAAAGAAGAGAAAGAGGATTTAGGAAGAGAAAGAAAGAAGAGAAAGAGGATTTAGGAAGAGAAAGAAAGAAGATAACCATAACTTGAAAGGATGAGGAGGAAGCAGAATAAACCAATGGAAAAAGATAAGAAGAAGCAAAGGTAAAGTGTATAGGAAAGAATGAAGAGGAAGGAAGATAATAACGATAAACAAGAGATGGAGAGAGTGATAAGAGGAGGTGGAGGAGGAGGAGGAGGAGGTGGAGAAGGAAGAGGTGGAGGAGGAAGAGGTGGAGAAGGAGGAGGAAGAGGAGGAGGAGGAGGAGGAAGAGGTGGAGGAGGAAGAGGTGGGGAAGGAAGAGGTGGAGGAGGAAGAGGTGGAGAAGGAAGAGGTGGAGGAGGAAGAGGTGGAGAAGGAAGAGGTGGAGAAGGAAGAGGTGGAGAAGGAAGAGGTGGAGGAGGAAGAGGTGGAGAAGGAAGAGGTGGAGGAGGAAGAGGTGGAGAAGGAAGAGGTGGAGAAGGAAGAGGTGGAGGAGGAAGAGGTGGAGAAGGAGGAGGAGGAGGGTGAACCATACATTATTAGCTACTTTCGTATATTTCACACCAGTGGGAATACCAACAGAGACGTATGACTGTCCTGCCTGCACACCTTCCTTCCTTCCTTCCCAACTTCCGTCTTCCCTTCACTCTTGGATGCAGACACTCGTTTTCATGTTATACTAATGGATGAAGCGACACAGAGCAAATTTACAGCAAGTACCTCGAAGCTGTGCCGGAATTCTCTCTCTCTCTCTCTCTCTCTCTCTCTCTCTCTCTCATAAAAATGCTAGTTCATGCGATATCCACAGTGTCACCTGTCAATTTTTCTCTTCCTTGACATTATTATTCGCCCTGTCAATAAAACTTGTCAGTTCTGTTTGTCTATATGTTTCTGTCTGTCTGATTGTAGGTCTCAATATGTATATGTTTGTGTCTTTACTGCCTTCTATTTCTTTCTTTTTCACTCTCTTGTAACAGATGCTACTAAATAATTGTCCCCTTTGCACAACATAAACGGGAGCAGGTAGAGACATGGATATTTTGCTATATAATTTACATCTATATCTCTCTCTGTCCACTGGTTAGCATGGCTTCTTCTATTCTGGAATATTGTGAGAAGAAGCTTTACCTTGATGACATCCGTACAGTGACATTCCGTGAGGGAGCAGCTTTTATCACTCATTCGTAGGTTGCTCTGAGCCTTCAGCGATCTGAGGATTTTGTGAAGAGGAATTCGAGGAAAGCCATTGAAGACTGCGAGACTAAGTTTCGCGGTAGTCAGCTTGAACAATTGTCTCAGGAGTCCCAAAACATCGTCCTTGAAGCTTCAAAACGCCGGAAGAAAAGTTGCTCCGAAGTTGCTAAAGAAATCCTTGTCCGTCCCAACACACTGGTGAGTGGCCATGCTGTGTACCGGCTGAGGGTTCCAGAAGGTTTAAAACCGTGGCATGAGTTAGGCAAACATCGAAAGACGGAGATGAGCATCGAGGATCGTCTTTGGTTTTGCGAATCCCTGTGTGATTGGTCTGAGGAGGATTTTCTGCACCTGGTGGTGTGACGAATTCTTCGTTTACGTTACTCGGAAACCAAATTCTCAAAATGACATCATATGGTGGAAGAATCCTGATGAGATTCCCGTTGAAGAGAGGTACCGTGAAGTCGTTAAGTCCCAAGATTGCGTTGGTGTGTTCATCGTGTTTTCAGTATAGAAATTATTCTGCATCATCAAGCCACGCAGAACCAGCTGGGATGGGACCTATATTCGATCCGTGATTCTCTCTCAGCATGCAACTCCTTCATGAAAGACCCTACCTGTGTTCTGGATGTGCAAGAGGCTACATTTCTTCTCGACAAAGCTCCCTACATGAAGGCCCTTGATACTCAACGCCTTCTCAAAGACAATGAGATCGACTTTTTCGGAAACGACGAATAGCCCAGCAATTCAACTGACCTAAATGTTCCTGAGCACGTGGATGCGATCATGAAGGATTGAGTACAAGGTCTAATGCTGCAGGAACCCATTCATCTCCGTTTTTCAACGAAGTGCTTCAGAACATGAGTGACGACACAGCACACTTCGAGTCGCTTCTACGACCCTACACAAGCCGAATTCATGTTGTTTGTGAGGTGCATGGAGGAAACACAGCTTATTGAATTTTATCCGCATAAACTTGCAAAATTAATAAAGTCCATTAAAATTTCTACGAATTTCATTTATGTACACTCGCAGTCAGAAGTTGTGTCCTGATCCCTTGGTATGATGAATCGAAACCAGGCAAGGTTCGAAGGTTCGAACAACGGTACGTTGTGAAGAAAGATGTGCAGTGAGCACCCTTGTTCAAACCTTCGAGCCTCGTCTGATTGCGATTCATTGTGTCAGGAAATCGGGACACAACTTCTGACCGCGAGTGTACAGCCACAATCTAATATCCACCGACACTTTTCTTCCATCATAGTAAATATATTGGGAATAATGAACAACACGTGTATGATTTTGCAGCACCTCATAATAATAATTGAGGGGATTGAGTTGATTTTCTTTTTATATGAAACTGATTTATTTGCACTATGGAAGGAAAGTGTCGGTGGATATAATGATTGTGGCTGTACCTCTTCTAGTATAGTTTGAGCTGGGGGGGGGGGCAATAATTTGATAACACCCTGTAAGTTCTCTCTTTCTATGTGCCTGTCTTACTATCTCTGATCGTTCTTTTCTCTTTCTAGCTGTATGCACGCTCTCTCTCTCTCTCTCTCTCTCTCTCTTTCTCTCTCTCTCTCTCTCTCTCTCTGCTGACTTATTCATCAATTTATCTATCGCTCCACTGCCAGCCTGTTTTTGTGTGTCCGTTATTGTTCAATATGCACATAGTAACGTTTTGATACTGTAAGGCACATAGCTGAGTAGTGATGTTCTTTCTGTCTCTTATTTATCTACCTTTCTATCAACTTATTCATATATCTCTCATTTACTTTCATTCCATACATATTTTGTTATCTGTCTGTTAGTCAAACTAGTATCTATCTATTTCTCTCTCTTCTGCGTTTTCTTATGTCTGTATGTCTACTTGCTGTATATCTTTCTGTGTCCCACATTCATTGTATGTCTATCTTTCTCTGTCTGTCTGCCTTCTACGAACCACCAAAGTTAACCAGATGAATTATTCACACACATACAAGCTAAGTTTTGACACAAAGGTATTTTTTTTTTCAAAGTTACTTTGCTTGCCTGTTTTTCCCTCTGGCCATGTTTTCTCTAGTTTAATTCATCATGATACAAAAGTGTAGCTGTTGGTTGCATCACAGCATGACACAGAAACAAATAATGGAATACCAGTATATCTTAATGTTCAATGGCTTTGCAACAAGTTCGAATGACACGGCCTTGAACAATGATACAAAGCTATGGCTCTTGGTTTCTAAAATTTTGGTTTGTAAGATTCATTCATATGACTCATTTTCATTGTTTGACACTAGACTTATCTGCGTGACCGAACAATGAAAGACGAATGTCAGGTCGTAACTGTGCCAGATTATTACCGACACACAACGTCCCACACTTCACACATTCCTTCCTTTCATCTCTCTCATTCTCCTTTCCTTCCTTCCATCCTTCAATTCTCTCTTCCTTTTTTCTTCCTTTCGTTCTGCATTCTGTGCTTTTTTTTCCCCTTTCCTATTTTTCATCTATCCCTTCTTTCCATCCATTCATTCTCCCTTCCCTCAAATCATCTATTCCTCTATCTTTCTCTCTCTTCTTCCTTTTTTTCATTCTCTTCTCCACCTTCTCCTTTTCCCTCCCCTCCTCTCCCTCATATTTCCTCTCCTCATCCCCTCCTTACCCCCATCGCTTTCTTCTCTCACTCCCCTCCCTCCCTTCTCAGGCCTTTCAATAATCCGCTTCTCTGCTCACCAAGCATCAATCAGGGAGCACTACAGATCATTGACCGCAGAGCAAGTGCCAATTACCCCTCACACACTCGACCAAAGAGGCCCCTTGATTCCTCCAAACCATGCCACGAAACATATCCTCTTTTAGTAGTATTGAAATTGTCTGTACCCTGGCTCGGTTTGGAAGAATCGCTGGCCACTAGTGTAACCAAAAGAAAAGTATACCACCATCCTAAATGGGTAATATTATGTGGGAAAATTGGAGGGCTATTGTTTCCTTCAAGCGGTGCTACGAAACGGATCCCATATTTCTCATAATGAATTTGATCTGTTTTATGGCATAATATTGGGGAATCAGTAGCTCTCCAAGTCACGAACCACACAAATAAGAGGGTTAACGAGAAGGCTTCAGCGTTACTCACTAAGCATTCACTAAAACTTTATATGAGTGAGTGTATGTATTCAACTGATTATCGAGTGATTATCAGAAAACTTTGTAGATTCATAAGTATTCACTGGGCATTATCACGAGTTGTAAAATATCGAGTACTCTATTTATCTGAAAACTTAGAATAATCATGGGCACTGAGTATTCATTTACCAGGAAACTGATTACTTGTTTGAGCACTGATTAATCTTTGACCAAAACACTGGGTACTTATTTGAGCATTAAATATTCACCTAAACAATAAGTATTTACCTGAGTTGAGTTTGAGTTGAGTTGAGTATTCATTTGAATATTAAAAATTTAGAAGATAATTTATGAGGTTCTTCGTGTGTGTTGTTATTACAGAGAGCTTTAAAGAACATTGATTTGGGTACAGACTCAGCATTCATTACAGCACTGAAAAACATTGACCATTACAGCATCTAAGTTAACCAGGTAGATGCGACGCTAGTTTATAATAATATTTACTACAGCTAGACGATTCTCATAAGCCAAAGTATAACGAGGGAAAGTTATAATGCTCAGAACGCTGCCTCTCCTAACACGCTTTGCATTCCTCCGCCGCTGTGGAAATTTGCTGATGGAAATCCCTAGTAAAGTTTGAGGTAAGAAGAAGAAGGACAGACGGCCGAGAGAGGAGATGCATGAGGGGCAGAGGGAGAGAGGAGATGCATGGGGGGGAGAGGGAGAGAGGAGATGCATGAGGGGGAGAGGGAGGGAGAGAGGAGATGCATGGGGGGGAGGGAGAGAGGAGATGCATGGGGGGCAGAGGGAGGGGGAGAGGGAGGTGGGGAAAGAAGGAAGGAAGGAAGAGGAAGAGAGATGGAGAGAGAAGGATGATTAAGAGAGGGATCAGGGAGATAAGGAGAGAGTAGGAAGGACAGAACAAGAGAAAAGACATTCAAAATGAGAGAGAGACAGAGAGAGACAGAGAGAGAGAGAGAGAGAGAGAGAGAGAGGAGAGAGAGAGAGAGAGAGAGAGAGAGAGAGAGAGAGAGAGAGAGAGAGAGAGAGAGACAGAGGAGAGAGAGAGAGAGAGAGAGAGAGAGAGAGAGAGAGAGAGAGAGAGAGAGAGAGAGAGAGAGAGAGAGAGAAAGAGACAGACAGAGAGAGAGAGTGGGGGGGGGGGGAGACACATACAAACAAACAGACGGACAGAAGGAGAGGGAGACAAAGGGAGAGTGGGGGGCAAAAGTTGTGTGAACCCAGCCTCTCAAGAACCACTCAGCCCACTCCAGAATTTAAACTTTTCCCCGACTCAAAAGAAGCCCAGGAGAGGGAACACCGAGAGGGATGATAACAGGCGATATTTGTGGAGAGGGATGGGAGAGGGATGAGGGAGGGATGGGAGAGGGATGAGGGATGGAGGGAGGGGATGAGGGAGAGGGAGGGAGGGAGGGGATGAGGGAGAGGGAGGGAGGGAGGGAGGGGAAGAGGGAGAGGGAGGGAGGGAGAGGATGAGGGAGAGGGAGGGAGGGAGGGAGGGGATGAGGGAGAGGGAGGGAGGGAGGAGGATGAGGGAGAGGGGAGGGAGGGAGGGAGGGGATGAGGGAGAGGGAGGGAGGGAGGGAGGGGATGAGGGGAGAGGGGAGGGAGGGAGGGGATGAGGGAGAGGGAGGGAGGGAGGGGAAGAGGGAGAGAGAGGGAGGGAGGGAGGGGAGGGGATGAGGGAGAGGGAGGGAGGGAGGGAGGGGATGAGGGAGAGAAAGAGGAGGGAGGAAGAGAGAAGACAGGTAAGGAGAGGGTGATAGAAAAGAGATAAAGACAGGAGGAGATAGCTAGTATAGGAGGAAAAACGAATATGTGAACTTGCAAGAAGAAGAAGTAGAAGTAGAGCCTCAAATATTCTTATGATTCATACCGATGAGGCACTATGAAAAGGGAGATGGAAAGACTGCATGGGGAAAAGAAATGAACTGAGAATGAAGAATGAAAAGAGAAAGGGAGAAGACAGGAGCAAGAGAGAGGCGCGAAAGAAGAGAAGAAATAAGAAAAGGTAGGAACGAAGAGAGTGATTGAGAGGAGAAATAAGGAAAGGGGAAAGTAGGAGGTAAGAGAGGATGGGAGAAGAGTAGCAGAATAGATTGATTAATTGAGGATGAAAGAAGATCGCTCTATATAGGCATGAAACACCAAGCAGGACGAAGAGGACAGTGACAGAGTATATAGTGGGGACACCAAGTATGAAGGGAAACAGAAAGAAAGGAAAAGCAGATGAAGAATTGAAAAGGAATGGCTGCAGCCAAATGAGCCCAAAAACTTTTAAATAATCCTTAAATTAAAAGTACTGTACACATCACACGTGGTAAGAGGCAAATGGCATGTGACCCATTGTTTTCAAAACCAGTCTGACGTAAGGAGCGATTCTACGCTTTGCGTTGCTCATTCCGTTGTGCTGTATTCTGGTAATGTATTGTCATGTAAACATAGCTACCACGAATGCTATAATGAATGCCTCACAGTCTGGAAAAGGCATTATACAAGACGTAGAAATCGTGCACCAATACAACACCTCTGTTCTACTCAGTCTCTGATCACAACACAAGGGTTACCAGGGGCTTGGGTGCTAATTGTGGCTGAGGGTATTTTCTTGACGTCATAAATATTCTATACACACCTTACATTCACAAATTGTTTATTGTATTACGCTAATAGTATATTTCTAATAATATTAATATTCTCTTGGATATTAATCACTTTACGTGTGAAAGCGCCATTAAATTAAACAACAATGTGCGAGGTTGCACACTTATAAAATATAAAAATAACAACAGAGAGAGAGAGAGAGAGAGAGAGAGAGAGAGAGAGAGAGAGAGAGAGAGAGAGAGAGAGAGAGAGAGAAGAGAGAGAGAGAGAGAGAGAGAGAGAGAGAGAGAGAGAGAGAGAGAGAGAGAGAGAGAGAGAGAGAGAGAGAGAGAGAGAGAGAGAGAGAGATGAAGACAAGACAGGAATGAGAGACAAGAGAACAGAGGAAGGAGGAGGAAGAGAAGAGAAAGAGAAGGGGTCAGAAGGAGGAGACAGAAGGGAAGCAACAATTAGTTCGACTCTCTGGATCCCTGGTACTTCTGTCTAACTAACTATACAGCTGCCTCTGTGTGTGTGTCCTATAGTGTTGTCTGGGGTGATATGTGTGTGTGTATGTGTGTGGTGTGTGTGTGTGTGTGTGTGGTTCTATCTATCACCACTATCACTAATACTACTACCACCACCCACCATCATTCCCTTTCACTACATTATGAAGAGGATCCACTCTCCCCTGCCGTTATAACTTTTAAGGGCATCTATCCTCCCTTGCCGATGTACTGTTGTTGAGAGGTTAATCTTTTTCCCTTTCCCAATATTATGCTGTACTGAGTAATTCCTTCCCTTCCCTATATACTACTACTAC